>JAJOOR010022311.1:0-41244 GCA_036250505.1 Solanum acaule | reverse complement strand
AATTTGGTTCAACCAATGGAAGGAAGAGAGACCGAAAGATATGGGTCCTCTTGATTGGGAGAAGTTTAAGGTCGCTTTTCTTGATAGGTTATTTCCCCTTGAGATGAGGGAAGCCAATGTGCTTGAGTTCATTAACCTTAGACAATGAAGTATGAGTGTGAGGGAATATGCTCTAAAGTTCACTCAATTATCTAAATATGCTCCAACAATGGTTGCCGATTCAAGGTCTAGGATGAGTAAGTTCATTTTGGGTGTGTCCAAAATGGTAGTTAAAGAGTGTTGTACCACCATGCTCATTAATAATATGGACATCTCTCGTCTCATGGTTCATGCACAACAAATTGAGGAGGAGAAACTTAAGGAAAAGCCTAGAGAGGTAAAAAGGGTCAAAACCGGAGATGGAAATTTTTCTCATACATAGTTCGATGGACATGGTCGTCCTAGATTTCGACAAAGGTTTTCCGGTCAAGCTCTTCCTAAGTTCAAAAAAGATAGGGTGTCTAACCCTAAGCCTCAAGGAGGTAATGGTAGTAGATCTTCATTGCCCAGGACTACTTGTACTAAGTGTGGAAGGAAGCACGAGGGTCAGTGCCTAGCCGACACAGATGGTTGCTTTTATTGTGGTAAAAATGGTCACAAAATGAGGGATTGCCTGATGCTTACAGCTAAGGGAAGAGAGGGCAAGCAAGCTCCTCCTAGTGGTTCAGGTCCCAATTCTCCTAAGCAAATCCGATTCTATGCACTTCAGACTCGTGGTGAGCAAGAGGATTCTCTCGATGTGGTTACCGGTATGTTGAAAGTTTTCCAACTTGATGTTTATGCTTTACTTGATCCCGCTGCTACCTTGTCTTTTGTGATGCCATATGTGGCTATGAGGTTTGATGTTCTCCTAAATGTGTTGTTAGATCTTTTTTCTGTCTCTACTCCTGTTGATGATTCTATTGTGGCTAAAAGGATCTATAAGAAGTGTCCCATTTTCTTGTCCCGTATAGTTACTCTTGTTGACTTGGTAGAGCTTGATATGTTAGATTTTGATGTTATTCTTGGTATAGATTGGCTGCACTCATGTTATGCTTCTATTGATTGTAGAACTCGTGTAGTCAAGTTTCAGTTCCTGAATGAGCCTATCCTAGAGTGGAAGGGGGAAATTATATGCCTTAGGGTCAGTTCATCTCTTATCTTAAAGCTATAAGGATGATTTCTAAGGGTTGCATTTACCATCTAGTTAGGGTGAGGGATGTAGATTCCGAAACCCCTACTCTCGAGTCGATCCCCGTTGTTAATGATTTTCTGGAAGTGTTCCTAGATAATTTACCCGGTATTCCTCCCGAGCGGGAAATAGACTTTGGTATTGACCTTCTCCCAAATACGCAACCTATTTATATTCCTCCTTACTGTATGGCTTCGGCAAAAACTAAAGGAGTTGAAAGAACAATTGAAAGATTTATTGGATAAGGATTTCATCCGATCGAGTATGCTCCAGTTTTGTTTGTTAGAAAGAAAGATGGTTCTCTTCGTATGTGTATTGACTATCATCAGTTGAATAAGGTGACCATTAAGAATAAGTATCCTCTTCCAAGGATATATGATTTATTTTACCAACTTCAAGGAGCAAGTTATTTCTCTAAGATTGACCTTCGATCGGGTTATCACCAATTGAGGGTGAAAGAAGATGACATTCCGAAGATCGATTTTCAAACTCGGTATGGTTATTATGAGTTTTTGGTAATGTCGTTTGGATTGACTAATTTCCCAGCGACGTTTATTGATTTGATGAATAGGGTTTTTAGACAATACCTTGACATGTTTGTGATTGTGTTCATTGATGATATTTTGATCTATTCGAAAAGTGAGAATGAGCATGTTGATCATTTGAGGATCGTGTTGCAATTTCTTAAGGACCAACAACTCTTTGCAAAGTTTAGCAAATGTGAATTTTGGTTAAGGTCCGTAGCTTTCCTTGGTCATATTGTTTCAAGCAAGGGTATTGAGGTAGATCCTAAGATTATGGATGTGGTCAAGAGTTGGCCTAGACCTCTAACTCCTTCGAATATTAGAAGTTTCTTGGGTTTAGCAAGTTACTATAGAAAGTTTGTTGAGGGATTCTCTTTGATTGCCTCTCCTTTGACGGCTTTGACTCAAAAGAAGGCTAAGTTCATATGGTCTGAATTATGTGAAAAGAGTTTTCAAGAGTTGAAGGATAGACTTATTTCCGCTCTAGTGTTGACCTTACCGGAAAGGACGAATGGCTTTGTGGTTTATTGTGATGCCTCGAGAATTGGGCTAGGATCTGTGCTTATGCAAAAAGAGAAAGTTATTGTCTATGCCTCAAGGAAACTTAAAATTCATGAGAAGAATCATCCTACTCACAACCTTGAATTAGCGGCAGTCATTTTTGCCTTAAAGATTTAGAGGCACTATTTGTATGGAGTTCATGTAGATGTGTTTACTGACCACAAGAATTTGTAATATGTGTTTAATTAGAAAGATCTAAATCTTCGCCAAAGAAGGTGGCTTGAGTTATTGAAGGATTATGAAATGTGTTCTTTATCACCCTGGTAAAACTAATGTGGTAGCGGATGGTCTTAGTCGGTTATCTATAGGTAGTGTTGCTCATATTGAAGAAGAAAAGAAAGAGTTGGTTCGAGATGTTCATAGATTGGCCCGATTAGGTGTTCAATTAGTGGACTCCACCAAAGGCGGTGTTATGGTTCACAATGGGTCTGAATCATCTTTTGTGGCGGATGTGAAAGCTAAGCAAAGTCTTGATCCAATTTTGGTAGAATTGAAAGAAGCGGTGCTTAAGAAATCCATTGAAGCTTTGTCCCAAGAGGGAGATGGTGTACTTAGATATCAAGGTCATTTATGTGTTTCGAATGTTTATGACTTGAGGGACCATATCTTGTCAGAAGCCCATAGTCCGCGGTATTCCATTCACCCGGGAGGTATTTTAGTGATAGGTTCCATAGGAACTGGATGATCCACCAAGATGTACCATGATTTACAGGAGGTATATTAGTGTAATGGGATGAAAAAGGATATTGCGGAATTTGTGGCTAAGTGTCCAAATTGCCAACACGTAAAGGTTGAGCATCAGAAACTGGGAGGTTTTTCTCAAGATATTAACATTCCTAGTTGGAGTGGGAAGATTTGAACATGGACTTTATTGTTGGCTTGCCTCACACCCGGCGACAACATGATTCGATTTGGGTGATAGTAGATAGGATGACAAAATTGGCTCGTTTCCTTCCCGTCAAGGTTTCTTATTCGGCAGAGGAATATACCAAGATGTACTTAAGAGAAATGGTAAAGTTGCATGGTGTTCCTTTGTCCATTATTTCCGATCGTGGTACCTCTTGGGACTTGTGTTAAGATTAGTACGGCCTTTCATCCCCAAACCGATGGTCAAGCAAAGCGTACTATCCAAACTTTGGTAGATATGTTAAGAGCTTGTGTGATTGATTTTAAGGGTAATTGGGATGACCATTTGCCATTGATTGAGTTTGCTTGTAACAATAACTATCACTCGAGTATTGATATGGCTCCATTTGAAGCATTATATGGTAGGAGGTGTAGATCTCCTATAGGATAGTTTGAGGTGGGTGAAGTTACTCTAATAGGTCCCGAGTTGGTACATGAGGCCATAGAGAAAGTTCAACTTATTAGAGAAAAGTTGAAAACGGCTCAAAGTCGGCAAAAGTCATATGCCGATGTGAGAAGAAGGGACCTTGAGTTTGATATTCATGATTGGGTTTACTTGAAAATATCAACCATGAAGGGTGTAATGAGGTTTGTTAAGAAAGAGAAGCTTAGTCTCGGTATGTAGTCCCATATCAAATTTTGAGACGTGATGGTAAGGTTACTTTTGAGCTAGAATATTCAAATGAGTTGGCATTGGTGCATCCAGTTTTCCATGTCTCTATGCTTAATAAGTATGTTGGAGATCCGACATCCATAGTTCCCTTAGAAGGGTAGGTAGTTGATGAAAGTCTTTCTTATGAGGAAGTTCGGTTGATATTTTAGACAGTCAAGTTAAGAAGTTGAGAAACAAGGAAGTTGCTTTTGCAAAAGTATTGTGGAGAAAGCATTTAGTTGAGGGTGCTACTTGGGAGGCCTAGGCCGATATGATGTCCAGGTATCCTCGTCTTTTTCCTTCTACTCCTACTCTAGCTTAAGATAATGAGCTCCTCTTGGTTTGTCCTTTGTTTTGGAGTCATGTGTTTTATGTGTTTCCATGATTTCCTTACGTTATGCATGTTCATGAAAAACTTGTGTTTTAAACAAAGAAAATGAGTTTACATGATTTATGTTCCTCATGTTGTTATGCGTTGAGTATGAGTTGACTATATACTTCATGAGATGAAGTGATGAACATGCTTTAGCTATGCTTTTTGAGAACGAATTGCATATAGGCTCCATGAGATTGTGTTGAGCATGCTTTTAGCTTGGAGATGGTAGTTCCTCCTTGGAGATGAGAAATTTTGAAATTTCATGAATATTGGTTTGTTAGGTCTAGTTCCTATCTTCCTTATGATGCATTGAATATGTTTAGCTTGGAGTTGATGTTTCCTTCTTGGTTTTTGTACAATTTGATGAGATTGCATGCATGATGGGCTACTAGTATTGAGTCTTTTTCTTTCAAGAGGTGTCTAGAACGTCATTTGAGGACGAATGTTCCCAAGGGGGAGATAATGTAACACCTCGGAATTTAGTAGCCTAAGCAAGGGTCCAAGTGAGTGGTCACACACCAAAAATTTAGCCTTGGCACCCTCCACGAAGATGCTCACTAACCGTGAAGGGCACCACGACTCATGGTGGTGCCCGTGGACCTTAGGCCGTAGACAGCCAAGGGAGGCTCACCTCCTACGAGCACCACGATGGCTCGTGGTGGGAACCACAACTCATGATGGTGCTCGTGGAGGTGATGCAGTGAGCCCTCAAAGGCTGCCCAAATGGAGACCCTCCCCACGAGCCACTTGACGGCTCGTGAAGGCCACTACGGACGGTGGGAGAGGTCGTGGACAAGAGTTGGGTTTGAGAGGCTAAGTAGTGGAAATCCAAGCCACTTGTAAAGGGAGCACCGCCACCACGATGGTTCGTGAGGGCCACCACGGTTCGTGAAGCCAGATGTGGTGGTGTTTCGACAGTTTTTAGTTCAGGGGTTTTTCGGTTTTAATTGAATTAATACTATGTCGTTTTACCCAAGCCTAGGACCCCTATATAAGTGATTTTAACCCCAAAACTCACCCATTCAAGTCATTTCCAAAACCCAAAAGAAAATCAAAGTTCTTCCTCCCCAAATTTTCTCTCTCTCTAGAAACTTGAAGAAGAAGAAAGGATTCAAGCTAGGGTCAAGGTCAATTCTCAATTCCTCCATTGAACATAAACATTTGTCTTTGAGGTATGATAGTTTTCATCCGTGGATTCCTTCCATTCATGGAGTTCCCAAATCCCTCTATTTCAAAGAGAGAATTCCCCAATTGAGTTAGAGTTTTCTTCAATTGTCATGAGTTCTTTTGATTATTGATTTAAATGATGGGATTATGATATTTTATGCATGATTGATGAAATACTATGATTTTATGATGATTTCCCCATGAACCCATGTAACCCGCATGTTTTCATGTTGTGAATCATATGATGTGAGATTTTGATTGTAAAGGAAGAGTTTTATGAAATTGAGCATGTATTGCTAGCTTTACATGAATTTATGATGAAATCCATATATAACCCAAATTTTCTTAGTGTTGATGATTGAAAGTGGGTTTTAACCTTGAAAGGTAAATTATGGACTTATGCATTTTCTTATGAAATCTATGCAAATGTTTTAAGTTTGCTTTGAGAGTAAAGTATCAATGATGATGATCATGATGTGTTATTGAAATGATTTTCTCATATACACAAAAGAGTAAGATGTGAAAGGTTTTCTCACATAGGAAGGATTCTTAGTTTGAAAGGCTTTCTCACCTAATTAAATCAAAGATTAAGAGTTATCCTAATGAAACTAGCTTGGATTGGTTATTAAAATATACCTTTCCATGGATGATGACTTAGCTTGGATTGGCAAGATGACGTGCCTTTCCATGGATAATAAGAATGAGAAGAAATGACTATTATGTGGGATTTATGCTTAGCACCGAGAGGATATTGAGATGGAAGCTCTCCTGTGAGTAGAGGTCAGGTTTCTAGAAGCAATCTACTTATCCCTTACCTATGTGCCACCATAGGATGATTGTCTAGATAAACATTAGCTAGTGGATCCCCCTACGCTAGAAGTTCATGGTTCTACCTTGGCAAGTAGGAAAACCCTTTTCGGTGTGGGAGAGATCGGGAGATCATGTTATAGCTCACATGGTCTCTATGTCGGTTAAGTCTAATCCCCCACATTAATAATGAACTAAGGTTACTTCAAGAAGTATCACATATGAGTTCAAAGGTTTCAAAGATGATGATAGCTTGCATTGACTATGGTTTTATGACTTATGTTTTCTAACTCTCTTATATCATGTGTTTACTTGGTCAATTGCATGTCATGAAATGAAACGGCCCTTTTAGAATGATTTAAATGTTTTATGCATATCTATCATACTTGGTACATTGTTTAGTACTAACATATACTCTTGCCAACATTTCCCTAAATGTAGGATCTGACAGTCAGGGTCATCAGTCTCGTGGCTAGTGGTTGCTTTTCGAGATTCCTGAGCTTTGGTGAGTTCTCATGCTTCTAGGACAGACTTTCATTGTTGAGTTCCTTTTCTTGTATTTCACTTTTGGACATGATGTATGGTCTAGGCCCAATTTCATTATATTGTATTAGATGGCTATAATGAGACAAGTGTTTTAGACTTCCGCTTATCTTTTATAAAAACTATTGGACTTGGATTATTGTTTTACTCTTATTTTTTCTATTTCTTATTTTATGAGAGCTAAGTTGCTTGTATGGGGTCCTTCGGGGTTCTATACGTCATGTTACATCTAGGAGGTACCCCCGGGTCATGACAATTACCCACCACTAAAAATCATGTTTGCCATCGAACATAAAATAAAAGAAAGTACCTAAAGCCTCAAAAAATTGAGGATATCTGTCATGCATATCGGACTTTGCATCTTAAGTCATCTCACCAACTAAGCGGTGCTTCCACTACACCTTCACTAAAGCAATCTCTTTGGTCCTAAGCTTTTGGACCCGCCTATCTATTGATGGATATAGGCTCCTCCTTAAAGAAAATTCTGGACCTAACACAACTGAATCAAGCAAAAGCACAGGAGACTCATCCAGCATATACTTTCGAAGCATGGAGAAATGAAACACATGATGTACAACTGACAAGCTAGGTGGCAAGGCCAACTTATAGGCCACCTCTTCCACTCAGCTCAAAATCTCAAAAGGGACAATAAATCAAGGGCTAAGATTTCTCTTCTTTCCGAACCTCATCACACCCTTTATAGGTGACACCCTGAGCCAAACATGATCACCCTCCATAAACACTAGGGCTCTAACTCTCAAATCGATATAGATCTTCTATTAACTTTGGGCTGTCAACAGTCTACTGTTGGGCCCAAATCACACACGCAAGTGTACGTGGTCGTTCAAGTATTAAAATAGTTGTTATGAAGAGCCGGGTATCGTACCCACAGAGACTTACGATTAGAATGCCTTGATTTTTCCAATACTTTCAATTAAACACAAGCGTTATCCAGGTTAAAAGAGTGATTGATTTTATAATCTAAAATTCAAGTAAGAACTAAACAAACGCGATTCAATTTCTAAGGTTTCAAACAATGATTGGGTAAAGTCCAGGGTTGTAGCTCACTTCAGGAATCATGCACATTATCTTGTAAAACGGATATTCATCAACTACCAAATCAATGATCACAGGGTTAAATGTATGATTATGGTCTCCCGACCTCTAATCGCCTACAATAAATGGCAACCTAACTACATCGTTGAGCAGGGATAGGTTGGACCAATTACTGAGCATTACAATTTCTTCCTATATAATGACCAAGCAAGATTTCTAGGTATATCTCTATCCTAGATACAAATTAACTTTAATGCTTAAGAGAAAATCAAGCTCCTCATGCCCCACATTATATCCTCATATTTCTCTCCCGAGTTCCATTCAGACAATATGTTTATTTCAATGGTGATCAAGCATGAACTATGAAAAACAAGAACATAAGAGAGATTCATATGATAGTTGATGACACTCCATAAAAACTCAATAAGTTACAATCATCCTGTAGCCACAGCCCTAGAAATAGGGAAATTAGCTACTCATAATGATAATTTCAATCAAACAAAGTTTAAATATCATAAATAGATCGAAAGTAGAAGAGTTTAGGAAAGAACCCTAAAAACTAATGAAATAGCTCTCCAAATCGCCGTTCTTCCAAACCTAGAAAAAAGAATAAATAATAAAATAAAAACTGAGTCTATTTATATTTAAGTTGAAACGACCAGAACTGTCATATAGGGGCGCGACATGGAGGAGTTTTTAAACTCCCGTTCAAAGAATTCTTCTCTTCTCCGCGATGCAGGACTGTCACGGACCGTTCTGTCCCAAATTGTTACTTCACGCCCAAGAATAGAATTCCTCTCTGCGATGCGGAGAGGATACAGATCCACCTTGAAGCTCATTTCTTCATTCTTCTTTCTTGCTGCTTTTTTACTTGGATCCTTTCGTGCTTCCTAATGCCTATTTTAGTGCTTGTTTCTTCATTTAAGCTTACCTACACAACTAATCATGTTAGTTAGCATATATACAATCAAAAGACTCAACACGACTATAAATCAACATAAATTGATTCCAAAATTGGCTTAAATGCGGGTATTATTCGGTTCCTAATCATATAAATAAGCCTAAGATCACTACCCCACACTTAGAGCTTTCTTTGTCCTCGAACAACTTACTAACTACTCCTAGACTTAGACTCCCTACTATGGTATTTATGCATCCGCCACTTCCTTTTAAGGATCTGTAATTAGTTAAAACAAGCATGTTCTCGCTCACAATAGGCCTTGCCCACCTTCATACATCATACAACTCAAGTATTGACTCGACAACTTTTTGCAACCAACGCATTCAACGTTATGTGCACCATTACACATCACCTATCTTTCATACAATAAGTGCCCTCACTCAAAAGAATAGTCCGCACACTCAACTCAATAAATTGAATATAGTTTGAGGACTTTACAAACATAAAACGCTCTCACTCAACAAAAACATCATACATGCATGCATTGAGAACCATAAGCTTGCCCATTATGTACATCTCCACTAATTAAGTGTGCTTTGCCTAGAATCAAGTAGGACTTTACGGGTTGTAATGTAAGCTTGAGGTAAGGGAGGAAATATTTAGGTAAAATTAGTGACTTATCCTCCTTAATGCACTTGTTTTAACTTTCTTGCTACATTCACAACTTTCTCTTTTCTTTAGCCCCCCTTTCTGCATATTTTTCCACTAGTACTTCCACCCTCACCCTTATTTTCTACACATCCCCTTATTCATTTTATTTTTTTACACTTAATCAATAGCCACCCTCAACTTATAGATTTCTCTCAAGTGAAGGTGTACATTGTCCTTGTAAAGACCAGGGCCATTATTAAGGTATTCTCTGAATTAGACACCTTCGACTTAGGCTTTTGCTTTGAGTCGAAGTGTACAAATGTCCAAAGGACCAGGGCCAATCACAGATTTGGGAACTTATGGGGCATCATTTTTCTACCTCTTTTCTTTCTTCTCCACAAAACCAAACATTTCCACCCTATTTACTCTTTCTATTGTTTTCACTTTTTCATCTTAACAAAGTGCATTAAGGATTACTTTGGGATCAAAACTCACGGTATCAATAAAAGGAATTCAGCTCAATTAAGTAGGTTAGAACAAAGTCAAGGCTAAAAGGCTCAATCGGGCTATACTAGGGATATTTTCTCTGAGAAGGCTAACATTTACAAGACAAATCAAAGAAAGCCTATTATCATCTCCTAAACAAAGCACCACTTTTAATTCGCTTCAATAACATGCCGTGCAGGTTCTAGACTTAGATGCTTTACATGGACACTACAATACCTCACCACTCATGGCACAAGTTCTACTCAAGATGGATCAGTCATAGGCAACATAATAAGTTCATGCACAAAGTTCTATTCAAGCAGAAGTTGTAATCATTACAGTCAAATACAAGAGTTCAAATGCATTCATATCTCACTTTCCCAACATGCTTACATACAATCTCCTTCCGAAATTTCAAGCTTCAGCACATACCAAACCTAAGACTCAATGAAGAAAATTTCCCTTACGGCGGTCGTCATCCATCTATCATAGGGCAATGTGACTCAACTACAACGACGACTGACTCAATCCTAACAAAACAAAATCTTTTTGTATTTTTGTACGGTTCAAACAGACTCTCCTTGGCCAAATAACTGAAAACAACCTCCAAGGAACCCAAATAAAAAGAAACAATAAAAGACAGAAATACGACATAACCAATGTTCACTAATATGTACAAAACAGAGATAAATTCACCCCACCCCACACTTAAACATCAGCACTGTCCCCAGTGCTTTACAAAATCACAAATATTAGTATAAAGGTAAGGTGAATCACTCCCTGATCAGTCCTCCATAGCATCTCCCCCGTCGGCCTCATCACCAGCCTGAGCAAGGTCCACCTCCTCATCAGAATTAGACTCCACATCCGAGCTAGTGCGTAGTCTCTCCTCATCAGTCGAGATGTCATCATCCACCGGCTTATGAAACGTAGGACCGATGCCAAGTAGGGCCTTCACATGGGCATTTGGCTGGAATTTTCTCTCTACCTCCCCCAATTGCATGTCAGTCGACGCCCGACAGCCATTTTGGTAGGCAACATCTCCAGCCCATACATCCTGGCCATGATCAACTCATCACGTCTATGGCGCTCCGCAGTAGTGAATGTTGGGCCGAATTCATTATCTGCCCCCTCTGTCTTTGTGATATCCACCTGTGATGGGAATAGTGGTGCCATGTAATCCAAATTCTTTTCCGAAACTCCTACATCACGATAAAGTCTAGTAATGAGACCACAAAATGAATACCTACGCCCTTTATGAACCCGGGTCTTCCTCATTGCCGATTTCAACACAATCCCAATGCTCAACTCTATAGACATCATCAAGGCGTAGACCAGACATATTCTTTCCCAGGTGATGTTTGTGTAGTGCAACCGCAGTATCAAACAATGCATCACAATTTTAAGCTTGACCCGAGCCTCCCTGAGCATGTGTGCATAGGGTATAGATTGGTGATATTTCTTCCCGCTGTGATTGGTCCATTGCACCATCAACTAGGGGCCACAAAGTGTGTGTCGAATGGCCCGATAATTAAGTGGGCAGATGTTCAGCCCTATGAGCACAAGTGGATTTGTATCTGGTGAAGTACCAACAATTTCGTTGAGAACTACGGGAGTGAGAGTCACATCCATTCCCCACATTTTCACAAAATGGGATCGGGACTTCATTGCCTAGTTGGCGTAGAACTCACGAACCATGTGCAAGTTGCACTCACTCAGCTCCGCAAAAATGAACTCTATTTGCAGCTCTTGGATCCACCTCAGTATCCGAGGAAACTCTCGTGCCAAGCTATCCTTGTCAATACAAACATCAGAGAAATATCTAGCCATGGTGTGTTTTTTCCACCACACTTTTCCTTCTTTAGCCACTGCGCGCACCTCGAATCTCCTGGTTTTCCTTCTGGGTACTGCAGGTGCGGGAGATACATTCCCCCCACTTCGAACACGCTTCTTCTGGCTTGAGGTGGCTACTTCCTTACCAGGTCTTTGAGTTCCAGACATGATGACCTGCACACATAATATAATTCAATCCAAACTAATCACAAGACACGAATAAATGTGGGAGATGAGAAAACACCACCCCACACTTATTCCAGAGCATTATCCAGCTTAGGTACTTAGACCAGAGGAGGACATGCACAAACCAGCAGACGAACAACAGACTACCCATTGACATGCCTTATGCACGCACCAAATTAGTAAGCACGTGCAACAACTGCCATTCAAAGTTTCGGATGGTCCAACCCACACAATGAGATACTATCGGTGCTACTCAAGACTTCACACAAACAAGCTCATGCAACCCTTTCAGAAACAAGACTCAAACAATAGCAATCAGAGGGACTTTCTACTTGGAATTTGAAAGACCCCATAACATTCATGAAACAAACACTCTGAATCAGCCCACAAAACTTAACCTTACACATACAGTTAATCATCGAGGCAGACTCTACCTAAAAACCTTCAGCAAATAAACCATAGGCTATTTCTACTGAAGAATTCGAAACACCACATAAACTCCATGAAAAAATGATTTCTTTCGGCTAACGAAACCAAATCCGCCAAACTAGCATGTTTAAACAAACCCATTCGACCCCAAATCCCACAAAATATCACCCAAGGGCACATTCTACTTATGAATTCTAAAACACCCATTTAAAATAGTGCCAATAGCAGTAAGAAACACTACCAACCATACCCACAAACCCCCCACAAAATAAACAAACACCAACTCATAACAATACACACCAAAACTCCCAACTTTTGCTCAAAATGATAGCAAAATACGTACCTTAGATGATGAAGAGGAGGGAAATTAAGAGATAACATAGAAAATTGCCTCCACGTTACAAATTGAAGCTTGAAAAATCATAAGGGGAGAAAGTGGAGGGGAAAATTGCGGTTGAGGGGAGAATAATGGAGGGTTTGGGACAAATTATGGGTTAAAAGGGGATGGGTCTGGTAATTTTGGAAAGAAAACAAGTAAAACCCATCTTTTTAATGAAAAATAAAAAAACTTACGTGAGAGCGCGACGCAACCTTCACAGACCACTCTGCCTCATTTTGAAAAATTAATTCCAAGCGAGGCAAAATGTTGTACCTTGCTCCACGACGCGGTTCCGTCACAGAGTGTGCTGCCTCACGAAATAATTAATTCCCAGCGAAATAAAAAAACTCACAAAGCTCTGTGACGCAGGGCTGTACGAAGGTGCCTTGTTCTTGACATAAAGGTAATTCGCGTCGAATCAAAAAGTTGCAATGTGAGCACTTCATACTCACGATCCACACCATTCTCAAAGTAGTGCTTCACTCGTTGTCCATTCACAAGAAAAGTAGAGTTCTTATCCTTGTTTCTTAGCTCCACAACTCCATGTCTAAGGGTGAAATCTTGTACTCATATCTAACCGAGTGCTCAAACCATGTTGCCTAGCCTTCTAGAAATGCAAAGTGAAAAATGAACCTTGATCAATGACAATAAAAATAGGGACTCCATGTAGTCTCATAATTTGATTGATATAAAGTTGGGCTAACTTCTCCACCATATACTTAATCCGAACTGCGATGACATGAGACTCCATAGTGATTCGCTCCTATTCAAAGTAGGAATAGGCATCCTCTGAGATATACCTCTTGGCCGCTAGTTCTCACACTTGACCTGTTGGAAAGTCAAGCATCTTGACACAAAGTCTGTAGTATCTCTCTTTATGCCACACTACCAACAATGCTGACTCAGATCATGATACATCTTCGTCACTCCCGAATAAATGAAATATCATGAACAATAAGCCTCCTCTAGAATCAATCTAATGACCTCTCCCACCTTGGGCACACAAATCCTGCCTCTGATCCTGAAGACACCATCAGAATCAAGGATAGCCTATTTGCTTTCCCCTCTCAACACTTTGTCTCAAATGAGGCACAACTTCTCATCATCAAACTGGTGCTCACGGATCTGCTCAACTAAGGAATAACGGTTCTCTATGAAAGGTTTTATACCACCACTCTTCTCAGAAATCTATAATTAGACGAGACTATTGGGTAACCTCTAAAAATCTCTAGCCAATGGTCTCTACTCAACACTGATAGCGACAAGACTCCTCATACTCGAAGTCTTCCTACTCAAAGCATCAGTCACCACACTGGCCTTTCCTGGATGGTACAAGATGGTGATTTCATTGTCCTTTAGTACCTCAAGTCATTTGCGCTACCTCAAGTTCATATCCCTCTGACTAATGATTTACTGAAGACTCAAATGATCTGTGAAGACGCACAATGTACCCATATAGATAATGTCGGCATAGCTTAAGCACAAACACTATAACTGCCAACTCCAAATCATGAGTAGGGTATTTATTCTAATGGGCCTTCAACGGTCTAGAAGCATAGGTGATCACATTACCTTTCTATATCAGAACACCACCTAACCTAACTCTAGAAGTATCTCAGTATACAGTAAAGTCCACACCCTCCTCGGGTAGAGTCAAAGAGGAGCCGAAGTCAACAAGATCTTGAGCTTTTGAAAGCTCCCCTCACACTCATCAAACCATTGGAAACTCACACTCTGTCGAGTCAATCTATTCAAAAAAGATGTAATAGTAGAGAAGCTCTGAACAAATCGCCTATAATAGCTTGCAAGTCCTAGAAAACTCCAAATATCGATAACTGAAGTAGGCGTAGTCCAACCTCTAACTTCCTCAATCTTGGTTGGATCCACCTGAATATCCTTCTTGGACACGACATTTCCCAAAAATACAATAGAATCAAGTCAAAACTCCTACTTTGAGAACTTGGCATACAACTTCTCTTCCACAATCTCTAGAGCACCGTCCTCAAGTTCCAAACATAGTCCTCCTCAATCTTGGAGTACACCAAGATGTTATCAATGAACACTATCTATAACACCCAAAAAAAAATTCTAAGTTAAGACCCGAACTATTCTTCATTTACGTGTAAGGTCGTAGAGAGTGATTCTTAAATTCCTCATATGTGTAAAGGTTAATTCTTTAGTGTGGGAATAATTTTGGAGATGAATTACGGCCATAAGGATCCCCTAGCACATAGTTGAGTTGAAAGCTTCATTACCGATTAATTTTTGATATAACATTCTACTTCGATCAACTTCAAACGGTCATACCTCTTTAAATATAAAGAGTTAGGTGTCCCATAACCTATCAAATTCAAGGTATTTTAATCCTCTTTTCAACACCACTACTTTTGCATTAATCCAAGTTCCAAGTTAATGGTTATGATTATTTTAGTAACCTGATACATTGCAGTGATGAATTAGCCAATGGGAGAACATTAAAAAGGGTGGTTTTGTCTTTTTACCTCTAAGAAAACCCTAAACAAATTTCTTAACTAATTAAAGGTCCAAACCAATAATATTTTCATATTTTGATCCGCTTATCTCTTCTCTCTCAAGTCCTAAGGCAAAACCCTAAGGAAAAATCAAAGCATAGGACTTCCATTTAAGATTCTTTCAATCTTTTTCAAGATTCTTCTTCAAGGTAAATCTTTCTCCAAGAATTTCATTCTTTCCAACTCAAATTCGTTCATACAATTATGGATCATTAATGAAAATCAAAATTCTTGTCCATAGAGTTTTGAAGAAGCTAATTCAAGAATCTCAAGAAACGTGTTCTTGATTGTTCTCCTTGAAGCTAGTATTTCAAGTCTTCCAATCAGGTTCTTCTTCAAGAATCTTCAAAACCTTTATTCTTCCAGGTATGTAAGTCTATTCATAGTGTTGGAAAGTTCTTTCTTACCCCCTACATCTAAATTCAGTCAGTAAGAATTAAATCCAGTACTCTACTCAAAGATCTATGAAATTCTAAATTTGAATTATATTCTTATTCTGAGTTCTAATTTCTCAATTATGAGATTTGATATTTTATACATTGAGATTATTGGTTTGTTGTTCATGTTTTTATTTCATATGAACCCTAGTTGATGATATTTTCTTGAAAGTCTTTGTGCATTTATTTTCATGCATTAATTTTTATGAATTTTAAAGTGAGTTCAAGAGTATTTTAAAGTATCTTTAGAGAAGAGTTTCAGGGAACATAAATGATTCCAAAAGTAAGATTTTTACATTGAGAAAAGAACTACGATTCATGATTAGTATGACATCGAGTATGTCATCAATGTTTAAGCAATATGGCATCTAGATATGCCATTAATGTTTATGCAGTAAGACTTCCTGAGTCATCAATGATCAAATCATATTATGTTTCAGATATAGTTTTCATTATTACAACCTAAATACATGTTATTTCAAGAGTTTTAAGGGAAATTAATGGTTCTGAATGTATCATTTTACATTTTAAACAAAAGAGAACTATTTTCATAAAAGTACAAAGAGTTTTCAAGGTTTCAGAAAGATTCAGTACAACTTTAGTTACCTTTTAAAAAGGCCTTTCGAGAAATTATCTTAACCTAGAGAGTACTTTTACATGAGCATTTAGTTGCATTTGGGAGTAGTATTGAGCACCGATTTGGGGTAAGAGCTCAGATAACTCAAACTCCATATCCTACGATGCTAATGTACATAGGATTGTACCACAAGATAGGAGACTTCTCACCTGCCTCAAGAAGGTTTTCAGTAGATCCAATAGTTCGGTTGTGTCCTATACTTTGGCAATATATAGGGAGGCTCTAACAACGTGGGTAAGATGTTGTATCATAACGAGACTCATAGTGATGGTTGTCGGTTAGAGAAACTCTCCAGTAAAGTAAAATATATGTGTGTATATATATATATTCTTTAGTTCAGTATTTACTTTTATTGCGTCCTTACAATAAGAGCTTAAATGATTTTGCATCGTTATTTATACTATATTTTAGTTGAGTTACCTTCGAACTTTTAGTTTAGTTATTTTTTATTCAGCTATATTACATAACATACTCGCACATTCAATATATTGATGTCATTCGACCTGTATCTTTTTATGATGCAGATACATGTGTTCAAGATCATCAATAGGAACTTTGTTGAGATCATTCTACACTGCAGCTAGCTTTTGGCCTTGTATGCATTCCTAAGGACTTCACATTTACTTTCTAGTTAGTAGGTTTGAGATGTCGTGGGTCTTTTCCCAACATCCTTCTTTAATAGTAAAGTCTTCATAGATAGACAAAGTCGAGGTGTCTCTCAGTATTTACTTTCTTTTAAAGTTGTTTTACAAACTATAAGTATTGTTATTGAATATTTTCCAAACTTTATGAGATGAGTATTTGAGTTAAACGGATTTAATTTTGTTTTGAGCCTATCATTGCTTGAGTAAGTCTTCCCCTAAGTAGTCAGTCAGGCCAAGGGCACGCTTAGGGAGCAACAATGATTCTCAAGTGCCGGTCACGTCCAGGGTGTAGGCTCGGGGTGTGACACTATCACAAAAGAATCCAAATATAGTTGAAACATCATGTTTATCAACTTCATGAATGTTGCAGGGGCGTTAGTCAAACCAAAAGACATTACAAGAAACTCATAGTGCCCAATAGAGTTCTGCAAACTGTCTTAGGGATATATGATGCCCTAATCCTCAGCTGATGACAGTTGGACCACAAATCATTCTTAGAAAATAAAGATGCTCCCTGAAGCTGATCAAATAAGTCATCACTACGAGGAATATAATACTTGTTCTTCATCGTCACTTTGTTCAACTGTCGGTATACATATGCTCATGGTTCCATCCTTCTTCCTCAAAAATAAAACTTGAGCACCCCCATTGAAACACATTAAGGCGAATGAACACCTTACTCAACAAGTCCTGCAACTAATCCTTAACCTCTGATATATCTATGCGATAAGAATGTCCCTATCCAGAGGAAAACTTGGAAGAGCAGTAGGAAAAACATATGAAAACTCTCAAACCATGGGTGAAATCAATGTGAGGTGGCTCAATGAAAGAGATAAATTTTCTAGGGTAAGAACCACTAGCACCCGTCCACTCAACTCTGAGGACAATGACATCGCTAAGGTCAGAGTCTTAGCATAGCAATCAAGAATATCATGATGTGGGGAGAGACAATCTATATCCAAGATAATATCAAAGTCCACCCAAGTGTCATACCCATCCAAAGAAACAAGATATGATCAATACACTCGATCCACCACTAAGGACTTAGCCACTGGTATAGAAATACGAATAGGCACAGGTGTGCCATTAGACATCATATCAAATCCAACAACAAAATAGATAGACACATACGAGAAAATAGACCCTGATCAAACAATACAGACGTAGGTCAATGGCAAATTGGGACGATACTTATAATCATAACATAAAAAGCCTCGGCCTCATGCCTACCTGGAAAAAAAAATATTTTCCCTCTCAACCACCACCAGTATATGAGTAGTACCTCTACCTCCACACTGTAGAGCTATAACACCCCTACTAGAAGCCATGTCGCCTGTATCGGACCGACCTCTACCTTGAGCCCTGGTCGGAGGCATTGAATGTCTAGCTAGAGAAAATGAATAAGTACGCTGGGTCCTAAGTGAGTCTGCAAATTGCTTTGCCAAATCATATGACCTGGATCCTCGCACCTGTAACAAGACCTCAGTACGAATAAATGTTGTGACAGGCTAAATGAGATACTATAGCCACCTCGGCCAAAACCATAGGACCCTTGGGATATTTTTCCACTCTCACATGCTGGCGTGGATGCGTTAACAGGCCCAAGATGCTGAAAAGAGATACTATCTCTATGTGAACCTATGCCTCCAGATGAGGCCCCAGAAAACTAAACCAAAGAATGGGCACTCTTGGGAACCCCAAAACTCTCTAGAACCATCAAATCTGCCTCTTTGGTGATACTTACAATGGTCTAGAAGAAAGCCCCCTCTCTGGTTTCTCTGAGCACATAAGATCTGGTGGATAAAGTCAACCTTCTGACAAACCTGAAGACTCTCTCCGCTTCATCCAGAACAATAGTCATAGCATGCTTGGAAAGCTCACAGAAATGGGCCACATACACAGTCAGAGATAACCGTGTTGTCTCAAGTCCTCAAATCTCAATCGGCTTCCTTACTCATTCTTGAAGGGATGAAGTGGTTCTGGAAAGCACTAGAGAATGTATCCCACTCTGTTGGAGGATATCCAAATGGTCTAGACCTCACATAAGTCCTCTACCATTATTTAACGGATCCATGGAGCTGAAGTGCAATAAAAGGAACACCATGTGCATCAACCATACCCACCACCTCAATAATCTCATGGTCCAAGGTCAAGAACTCATGAGCATCCTCGTTGTTACCACTTTAAAACTAGTAATTTCATCTTCTGAAACCTCTCATAACACTATTGATTAGCAGGTGTTAGAATAACCTCAGGATCAACATGTGCACTAACAACTGGTGCAGGAACCACTAGTGGCTGACCCACCTGATTAAGGATAACTAGAGCCTGATGTTGCTGACTCGAGGTTTGCACCACTACCTTGCCTAAGAACCATGTAATGTACCTATTGCACCACCCTAAGAGAAGTACTCCAATACACCTAGCATCCTCAATAAGTATCCTGAAATAACAAAGTTATAAACTTAGGAGGAACCTGGTCCTCAAAAATCTCAACATATGGATCAAGAGAGACATCTCTAGCTTGGCTTCTAGTTGGTGACGCTCTACGGGCACAATCTCTAGCCGATGCTAATCCATGATCACGACCTCTAGCTCGGGCCCTACCTCTACCCCTAGTTGGGGTCTCAACAACTGCCTCGGGGACTTCCTCTCTCCTATTAATGGAAATAAAAGCTCTGGTCCTCAGCATCTTCCAACACAACACGCATCAACTCAACACTAGAGAAGGTAACCACGCACGATAAGAAAAATCAAACAAAATGAAGTTTCCTAACAGTATCCACAGCCTCTCAAAAAGAACTATAAATGTATTCGTACCGATCCTCAATAATCTACTTAGACTTGAGTTGCACACACATGAGACCTATAAATGTAGGGCTCTGATACCATTTGTCACGACAAAAAAATGGACTTGATGGCACTTACCTCTCCCCACCAAGACAAGTCAGTTTCAACCCAACAATATGAAAGAAATGCAGAAATTAAAAGAAGAATGGCATAAGAGCGGAAAATGAATTCATTCTAAAACATAACCCTAAAACCTAGTTGTCACATGTACAAGCCACTATTGTATAAAGTACAAAATTGAAAGATAATTACAAGTCTCACTATATTTGTTTCTCAAATAGAATAAAGCATAACATAATGAACAAGAGGGTTCATCAAGATGACAAGAAGTTACTGCTCAAAGTCCTCTGAAAGCCTTGGATATAGAAGAAGATCACATGGGTCCAGGCTCGAAACCTACATAAGTGTATAAGCAAGGAGTGAGTACCAACCAACACAGTACTCAATAAGCAACCTAATAAATAATGCAAAACTAGAGAGAAAATGAGTACTCCTTTCATCCCAACTGAACCTCCTTTAAACTACAATCTATATAGATATCAGCTCAATCTAACAGTTTCACATTATACAGTTCACAAGGCTTAATAACCACAGTCCAATAGTCATAGTTCAACAACTAATAAGTATCAAGTATGACCATCACAAGTGTCAAGTAGATCAATCACAATTATCAAATAGATCAATCACGAGCATCAACTATATCAATCTCAAGTATAAAGTTTATCAAATCACAATAGTCAACTCTTGTTGGAACCATTTTCCTTCGGCATATTATCACTAGTCGAAACCATTTCCTTCAATTTTATATCATATCACTAGCCGAAACTATTTCCCTTCGAATTTATATCATATCACTTTCCAAAACCATTTTCCTTTGGCATAATATCACTAGACGGAACTATTTTCCTTCGGCTTTATATCACATCACTAACCAAAACAATTTTTCCTTCGTCTTTATATCATATCACTTACCGAAAGCATTTTCCTTTGACGTATTCATTACATGTGCCATCATGGTGTACAATAATCAATACAAATAAGCAATTTAACACTATAATGAATAGACAACAACTCAAGCAATTCAAATCTACAATAATGTCATCAAAATATTTCATCAATCAACACAATATTGTCCACACAAGGCAATTCACAAATCATTATAATCAACACATTGTTTTTTTTATTAATCCCTGTTTTATTCATTAAGATTAATCAAGTGGAACAATGAACCCGTCACCTCATTTCTATTACTCCCCAACACATACAATGAAGGAAAATACACTATTCTACTAATTTTACAAGATTTAGAAGAACACTTGCCTCAATTCAATCAAAATTCAATCCAATACTTGAGCCTTCCCTTTTCAAATAATGTTAAAAGACACACTGTCTAATTCAATCAAGTAATCACAATAAGTTCAGGAAATAACAATACTCATATCATCACTTTGAAAAATGAATCAATCAACTCAAAAATCTAATTCTGAAAATGAGGTTTGAATCTAAAAATGTTTACTTGAAAATGTTACCCAAGACATTTTGGAATGCATTGATGAAAACAATTTAGAAAAAAAAAGAGTTAAAATCAATTCACAATCACCATTTTAGTTTAGAACTCAAGTTCTTGAAAAACCTTGTCATTTTTCAATTAAAATCAAAAGTTTTGATGTTAAAAATCCATAAATAATCAAATGGAAATGAAGTTTTAGGGTCACAAAAGCTTACCCAAATGATTTAGCATAAGAAATCTCTTCAAAATCTTCTCCAAGGGTTTTACAATGCTCAAAATGGGGAAAATGGGTAAAACCCCAAAAATGGCAGACATAAACCCTCTCTGAAGTCACTTAAGAGAAAACAGGTTACTTAAGAGAACCTTACAAAAATTGTGGGTCTCACTTTTGCGAATCAGGCTCCGCTTAAGTGACCATCGCTAAAGCAAGCACTAGTTCATCGAAGCAAACCCCGCGAAAGTCTGTCCTTCCCTTTAGCGATCACTCCTTCGCTAAAGAGAAGGTTACTAAAGCAGAAGGTCTATCGCAAAAGATAAGGGTACAAAACTTAGGTACTAGAAAAATCAATGAACTCTCAAAAGATCAAAATGATCCTCGAGATCGTTCGGGACCCCGTACACACAAACTAAACATGCAAATTGACTATATTATTTTAAGCTATTCAGTTAATTATGGTTATTTAATTGATAGATATTCTTTTAATTAATTAATTTAATTGATGGTTAATGGGTCAAGTCCATATATAATAAAATTTAAGTTAATACCCTATATCAATTTAGATTATATTTCTTTTGGAAAAAAACTCCCCAGGAGGATGTCGAAGTTTCAGTGCAACCAAAGTAGCGAGCAACTTGCAACAAGTAAGAATTAACCAAGCCTTAATTTTTGCATTTGTGTTTATGCATAGAGGTCATATTATATTATAATAATAATGGGCGGTAAAAGAGAAAGGAAGGAAAATTGAATTGAATATGATTGTTATTCATGTGGGTTCCTCGAAGTTTGTAGGAGTATTTTTAAATGGTAAATTATCATGCCATAATTGGAATAGATTTAAAAGGGTAAGGATTGATTGGGAGTTTTGCTCATGGTTATCGTCACTATTTCATAACCAATGGCTTTAATTTTAAATATTATTATTTTGTTATCATGCTATAAATTATATTTTGATACATTGAGATAGGTAAGTAATTATTATGTGTATTGTATTATATGTATATCATTAGATTTATGATATTTAGAGGAATTGAGACTTAGTCCTTGGTTAGAAATTTGGAAAATAGGAGAGTTGGTATAGTAATTGACATCAAGATTAGGAACTTGATTATATATTTGGTTGATTTTTTGGGTCTAGACTAGTCATATATTAATGTGGGTATCTACATACTTGTTTGCTTACAAATATTCTACATTTGAATAGATCATTGCATTCATCTGGAGGCCCAACAAAAGAGGAAGGCTCAAGTCCCGGAGTGATTGTTCGATTATTTGACGCAAGTGGATTTATTAACCCTTGTTAAGTGTATAAAATCGTGTATTTCCTTATGGTATGTGTTATAGAGTAACAAGACTTAATGATGGGTTGAATTATTCATACTAAATGGTTCTAATGATGAAAAAGGGGTTATAAAAGGTAACTTGAATTAATATTGATGTGTTGAGAGTGATTTAAAAGGTTTATAAATTCACTGTTGATGGTGTATCATGATTATGTTGTTGTGAATTATGCATTAATATGGGAATGGTCATCTCCTGATTAATTATATGAACATGTCATTTGCATTGGTTTTGAGACTTGGTTATGACAAATGTTAAGTGAATTGAGAAATATTAATGAATTAAATATGATGTACCATTTTAAGATATGTTTCATGTGCCGCAACAAATATTATGATTCGAGGGCCATATCACACGTCACGATGAAGTCTATTATCGAGGGTCGTGTCGAACGTCGTGATGGATGCATGGACAAATATGTCCCATATGGGTTCCAGACTGAGAGACAGCGGGTATGTATCACTAGGTCAGACATGTATCACCATACTTGGTATTGTATTTCATTGCATTGCATATCTTTATCATTTGTGAACTTGTGAGTGCATCTCTGTGAAACTTGTGATTGATGAACTTGATCACGTATGTTATTTATCTATAAATGTTGGGGTGTTTTAATTGAGCTTGTGCTATGTAAATTGTGAACTTCTAGGTTAGGCTGATTTTATACAGGTTGTAGCTCTGGAGGTTTGGTTGGAGTTGTAGAAGTACTCGTATTCTATATTACTTAACTTTGTGTTTAGGAGTTTGCTTGTTGATACCATGTTATTTGGAGTGGTAGGAGTACCCCTTGCTTCAACACTTGTAGGTTATGAGCCCGAATCCCATGATTACTCTCTCTTCTCTTCTACATCCGAGGCTTAGTATGAAGATTTGTGAGGTAGCTTCTTTTCATCTCAGTGGACCCTCTTACCCCTTATTTATTATCTTGTTCTATTCTAGAATTTGAGTCTTGTATTTCCTTTCAATTTTGTTATAACACATTAGAGACTTATACACGTGACAACCATGTTCTGGGGATATATTTAAGTTTATTATGAAATTTTATATTATTTATAATATTAGACTTTTATTCTCGTTTTACTTCTACATTTATTGTATTATTTAGGTTATAGGCTTACATGTGTTGATGGGATAATATGACTGTCGTCATGTCCATTTGGATCATGACACATCTTGTATTTTATGTCTCCATGCTTCAAAAATACATGTCAGATGAGTCCCATGTGCTTTCTCTTGATCCGGTTGTGTTTGATCCAGACTTGACCTTTGAGGAGGAGTCTATATCCATCTTAGATAGGCAGGTCCAAAAGCTTAGGACCAAAGAAATTACTTCAGTGAAGGTGGAGTGGAAGGACTATTCAGTTGGTAAAGTGACCTTGGGAGAGGAAGCCAAACATTCATGCCAGATATCTCCTACTTTTAGAGGCTTCAGGTACTTTCTTTTACGTTATGTTCGAGGATGAACATGATTTTTAGGGGAGAATAATGTAATGACCTGAAAGGTTATTTTTGAGAATTTTAGTAAAATTACCATCTTACCCCTCTCGATATTGGCCCCGAGTCAATTCTAAATGAATTTTGAAATTGGTTTCAAGTTTTGAGTTAAAAGTTGTGAATTATGAAAATTTTAGAAGTTTGAAAGGCTAAAGTTGTTAAAAAGTAGTTTTCTATGTCTTTTGAAGTTTTGAGTCTCAAAATGGAAAACCTTCAATTCCATCCGTCCTAAAATATGGAAATTGTTCTAAGAGAGTTGTCAATTGCAAGTTTTGAGTCTTTTCATGGATTTGAGGTCCTAAGTTGGAAATTTGTGAAATTTTAGCCTTCAGATTGACTTTGATCAACATTTGGGTTCGGATGCTTGAATTGCATTTTCAATAGTTCTGTTGGATTCGGGGGATGATTTTAGGCCTAAGAGAGATGTTGGTTGAATTTTTAGAGGTCCCAAGTTTGATTTGGCACTTTTAGGTGTTATGTTTGTTCATTGCAACTTTCATGGGTTTTGGGTTAAGGAGACTTTAGATCTATGTTTCAATAGTTTCATTGTGTCCAAAACATTGAGTATAGTCAAATAGCATATTCTTTTTATGTGTATGGGGTTCTGAACGAATCCTAAGACACTTTAAAAGTTGTTGTTGAATGGTGGTTTGGAATTCGGGTGTCCAACCCTTTGTACTCACGGAGCTGGTGTCCACGTTCACTAAGGGTATGTTTTGGGGATCCCCATGTTCATAGAGGTTCGACTGCAGTCATGGAGGCTTGATCGTATTTGTGGAGGGTCAGCAGTTGACCTCTGCATTTGCGGTAGCCTTACCGCATTTGCGGAGGGTCTATTCATTAAAGTCCTCATTTGTGGACAGGTTTCTGCGTTCGCGGAGGACCCTTGGACATAATGTTTTCCAAAATCAGGGTTTCAACCCCATTTCTCCAAAAAAAAATTAGGAGTTTTGGTGTGGCGATTTGGAGAAGGTTTTTGAGAAGAAATATTTGGGTAACGGTTCTTAATCTTAAATATTCATTTACCCATTGTTATTTATGATAATAAGTGTTCAAATCAAGGTTTTGAAATGATAAATTTGGGGGTTTCAAGAACTTGGATTCTTGAAGTAAAATGGTGATTGTGAACTGATTTTAGCACATTTTGCAAAATGGTTTTTACCAATAAGTTTCAAATCCTTGGGGAACATTTTCAAGTAAAGATTTTTGGATTCAAACCTCATTTTTAGAATTGGGTTTTGAAGTGTATGATTTTGGTGTTTTTATTTTCAAAATCTTATTGTGATTACTTGTTGGAGTAGATTGTGTGGATTTAGACATTGTTCGGAAAAGAAAGGCTTAAGTCTCGGATTGACTTTTTATTGAATTAACGTAAGTAAACTTCTAAGCCTTTTAAAACTTGTAGAATCTTGTATTTTCGTTCATTGTGTGTTGTGGGGAGTAATGAAAATGGAGTGATGGCTTCAATTATTTCACTTGATTGATCTTAATGAATAAAAAGGGATTAATAAAAAAGACAACGTGTTGATATTTGTGCTTGTGAGTTACCTTTTTCTAGACCCTAATTTATTGATTAATGAAATGTTTTATGGCATCATTGTGGCTTTGAATTGCCTGAGTTTATTGTATCTTTCTTATGGTGTGAAATTGCTTATTTGTATTGATTTATGTGGATCGTGATGAGAATATGATGATTATGCCAAAGGGAAATTGTTTCGGCAAGTGATATTATATAAAATCCAAAGGATAATGGTTTCAGCTAGTGATATTGTGCTGATAGGAAATGATCTCAGAAGGTGACATTATATAAAGCCGATGGAAAATGGTTCCGGCTAGTGATATTGTGCCGAAGGGAAATGGTACCGGCAAGTGATATATTATATAAAGCTGAAGGGAAATAGGTTCCAGCTAGTGATATTGTGCCAAAGGAAAATGGTTCTGACAAGTGACATTATATAAAGCAGCAGGAAAATGGTTCTGGCAAGTGACATTATATAAAGCAGCAGGAAAATGGTTTCGGCAAGTGACATTATATAAAGCAGCAGGAAAATGGTTCCGACTAGTGATATTGTGCCAATGAGAAATAGTTCTGGTAAGTGTTGACCATTGAGATTGATCTTCTTGATATTTGTTATTGACATACTTCATACTTGTGATTGATCATTATTGATACTTGTGATTGACATACTAAATACTTGTAGATTATTGAACTGGGACTGCTAGGCTATGATTGATAAGCCTTGTGAGTTGTGCATTGTAAACTGTTAGCGTGGCCTGATTTCTATGTAGGTTGTAGTTGAGGCGGTTCGGTTGGAATGAAAAGAGTATTTGTAATCTAGATTATTTTTACCTTGTTTAGGTGGGTACTTTCTGAGTACTGTGTTGTTTGGTACTCATTCCTTACTTCTTACTTCTGTAGGTTCCGAGTCAAGACCCATTTGCTCTTTCTCCTTCATCTATTTCCGAGGCTTTATGAGGATACATTGAGAGACAGATACTTGTCATCCCATCAGTCCCTCTTGTTCCTTATTTCATGTTTTGTTCTATTCGAGAAAAAAAGACATTGAGACTTGTATTTATCTTTTAAACTTTGTATTGTTATATTAGTGGCTTGTACATGTGGCAACCAGGCTATTTTAGGGGTATTTTAAAATGACAAAGTTTTTTCATTCTTATATTATTGTTAATTCATGTATGCATTTTCTTTGTATTATTGGATTTAGGCTGACTTATCTTGGTGGGTTTAGATAAGTGTCATCACGTCCATTTTTTTATCGAGACAAAATTAAAGCCTCATTTTCCTGTAATTCGATAATCAAACCTTATTTCAATTTCCAAGTCAACCCAAACAGCCTATAATGGCCTTAATTTATTGCAATTCATATATAACATGTCCAAAATTAGTCAAGGAAAATCTATCTCATAATTTTAGGACACTTTTATAGTCAACTTTTGGTAAACTCAAACCCAAACCTCGGGTCAAAGATCCAAAATCTAAAATGGATTATATGAACGCATTACCATAAACTAAGTAATTTAAAGTAATACTCAAAATTCTATTTTAATACCTTTACTTGCCTTAAATACAAGATCTTATATTTTTAAAACCCTTAAATTTAGCCTTAAAACATCCTTGTAATTTTGAACCCAACTTTACATAGCAACATTACATCCTTAGTATTCGTGGAGACCAACCAGGCAACGATACAAGATTGTGGTCAGACCTTTCATAATCGCGAAAAAAAGTCAACCAAAGGTCTAACCTGGTTCATTTTTTAAATCATGGCCCAGATCCCCACATTTGCAACATACTTCCCACATGTGCATCATGTTCATGATTGGTTCCCTTGTTAATCACAGGAAAACAGTAGCACTAGAAATTCAACTATCACGACTTGGTTCCAATAGTTTTGAAATACCCCTAAGCCCCTTGGATCCATAAAAAACATGTCCACAAGTCCAAAAAAATATACACCTATGTGAAATTCACCAATGGCACACTAATACACAAAAAGAGGGATTGGGTTCTTAACTTATCTCTATTAGCTTTCTAAAACATGATTGCATTCAAAAACCTTTTTGATACCTTTGTGTCTAATCCACACCACCTTGCGCTAAGTTTGAAAATGTAATAATCTGAAAGGTCGTTTTTATGAAATTACCATTTTTACCCTTTATAATCATTGCTCTGAGTCATTTCTGGTTGGTTTGTGAAATTTGTTTCACGTTTTGAGTAAAAAGTTGTAATTTATGAAAGTTTAAGAGTTTTGAAAGGATTAAGTTGGTTAAATGTGTTTTTTGGTGTCTTTTGGAATTTTGAGTCTCAAATAAAATTTAATCAATTCCATCATCTTTGAAATGTGAAAAGTGTTGTAGCAGAGTTATCAGCTTCTAATTTGGAGTCTTTTCATGAATTTGAGGTATTAAGTTGGAAATTGGTGAGATTTTAGCCTTTGGGTTGATTTTGGTCAACATTCGGGGTTCAGATGCTTGGGTCGGATATCCAAAAATTATGTTGGATTTAGGGTATGATTTTAGGCCTAAGGTTGGTCTTTGTTGAATTTTTAGAGGTCTTGAGTTTGGTTTGGCCTTTTTAGGCGTTATGTTAGTTTCTTGTTATTTACATGGGATTCGGGTTAGGGAGACCTCAGATTCGTGTTTTAATGGTTTCATTGAATCTTAAAGCAATAAGTTTATTTGAGAGGTATATTAGTTTTGTAGATACGGGATTCTAAACAAATCCCGAGGGTCCCCTCGGTGAATTTTGTGCCTTATGTGTGTTGAGTTGCTGGTGTCTAATAACTCTAGCATTCGCGGGGCTTAGGCAATGTTCGCAGGCAGTTAGAGGGGACCTCCGCATTCGTGGAAAAGCTACCATGTTTGCGGAGCGTCGAGCAGTCGTGTTCGATGAGAAACTTTTTCGCTTGCGGAGCGTCAGGCAGTTGTATTTCCTAATAAACTTTCGCGCTCACGGACAATTATTTTAGGTCGAGCGGTCGCTCGCGAGTAGGGGTCTGCGTTTGCGGTGGACCCCTAGTAGTGTTTTATTCCCAAAATTCAGGGTTTCTTCCCCATTTTTCATTTTTGGATTTGGAGAACTCTTGGGAGGTGATTTCAAAGGGGAGTTTCATGATAAAACATTTGGGTATGTAACTGTGACCCTAAATCTTCAATTTTCATTAACTTTTTATGATTTTAAACATCAAATTGTAGATTTTGAAGTTCAAAGATTTAGGGTTTTCCAAGAACTTTAGTTTTAAGGTGAAATGAGAGTTTGTGTGTGATTTCAACTCCATTTTCAAAATGGTTTTCACTGGTGACTTCCAAATCTCGTTAACACTTTCATGTATAATTTTCCAAATTTACCCTTCATTTTTTGAATTATGTTTTTGGGTTTATCTGACCCTATTTTTCAAAATGCTTGATATGGGTATTGTTAGTTTCATAATATTATAGTGATTCTATTATTGAATAGATTGGGTTGATTTGGAGACCCAACAAAAAGGGGAGGTTCAAGTTTCGAAGAGATGGTTTGAGTAATTGAGGCAAGTGAACTCCTAGTCCTTCGTTAAGCTTGTAGAACCTTGTATTTCCTTGATGTACGTGTATTTGGGGAGTAATGGGGATCAAAGTTGGATTGAATTTTTCATATTGATCAATAAATGATAAAAAAAAAGGGAATTAAAGAAGGAAATATGATGATATTTGTTGTGCGGTCTATTGTGAAAAATTTGAGTGGTGATATTAATTTAACTATTGAGGAAACATTATGTTTGTGGTGTATTGACTTGTGAATTGTTATGAGAATTGCCTTGTCTTCTTGGTCTGTTATTGGTGAACAATATAATTGTGTTGTTATGATTGTGAATTGCTATGGAATTATCATCCCATCATTATAGTGTGAACATGCCTATTTGTATTGATTCTGAAACACTATGATGAGATGTATTGTGATTATGTCGAGGTCTGTTTTGACAAGTGTTACTGATACTGAGGTCTATTTGTATAAGTGTTATTGATACCGAGGTTTATTTTTGTAAGTGAGACTGATGTCGAGGTCTATTCCGGTAAGTTTTATCGATACGAAGGTCTATTTTGGTAAGTGATATTAAGGTCGAAGTTGCTTCCAACAGATATAAGGATTTCAGGTATTTTATCATGGTTTCCGATTTGATACTTGTGATTGATAAACTTGATTATTGTGATTGATAATCTTGATTATTGTGATTTATGACCTTGATACTTGTGATTCGTGCGACTTGAGTCATTATCTATGTGATTTGTTATGTGGACTGTGAACTATTGGAAACTTTGATTGATGAACTTAATATCGAATTGTGGTTAATCTGTAATTGTTGAGGTATTAATGTTGAACTATGTGTTACTTAAATTTGTGAATTGTTAGATTGGGTGATCTCTGGTTGTAGCTGCAGAGGTTTGATTGGGATAAAAAGAGTACTCATATTCTATTTTGCTTTACCTCGTATTTAGTGGTTTGCTTGTTGAGTACCATGTTGTTTGGTACTCATTCCTTGCTTCTACACTTGTGTAGGTTATTAGCGGACCTTCGTGATTATCCTTCTTCTATGCTTCGTCCGGGAATGTACTGTGGAGATTTGAGAGGTAGTTTTGCTTATCAAATCGGCAGACCCTTTTGTTCCTTTGTTATGTTCTTGTTCTACTTTAGAAACAAAGACATTGAGACTTGTATTTTCTTTTGATTCAGTTGTAATACATTAGTGGCTTGTACACCTGACAACCAGTTTTTGGGGGGTGTTTATGAGTTTGACTAAGTTATCCACATTTGTGTTATGGATAGTTTATATTCCGCATTTCTATTGTATTGTTTGGATTTTAGGCTGATTTGTCTTGGTGGAATAAGGCGAGTGCCCTCGCGTCCAATTTTGAAACGTGACATAAAAGGTAAAAAAACATATCCAAATCATGAAATAAAGTACAAATGCTCAGAACAAGGATTTAAGTTGTTACAAATTATGTTGGTGATCATGTCTACAGTTATTATATTGTTATTGTGGTCACTATCGCACATAGTTTGACACTTTCAACGTCAATTGACTAATTGTGTGCTTCAACATGAACTTTTGCTTTTGCAGTTGGATTGTGACTAACTCCTTAAGGTTGTACAACTCTAACTTGCTGAAAATTCGGGTAAATTACAAATCTTTATCTTAATAAATTTCTTGAGAATCTCAATGGTCTACATCATCATGGAAGTTTTTCATCTATGTTGGTGGAAAAATTCATCAAGGTGTTGAACTTTCTTGAGATAGAAAAATCTATCGAATCATCGTATTCATCAAATTTTGGAGCCACTTTGAGATACTTCAACGAATTGTTTATGTAGTTTGAGATTTTCTTTTATCCATCATACCGAATGAGATAAGGTACTATATATGTCCATGTTTCTAACCTTGAAATTTCGGTGAGTTATCGAACCAAAGCGATCACATTCAACAGATGCATCAACATAGATGTTATGTAACACCCCAAAAAAAAATTGAGCTAAGACTCGAACCATTCTTCAATGTGAGTAAAATTTTACCGAGGAAAATTTTCTTAAGTTTTAAGGTCGCTAGATGAAGCACCTTGAGTTCCAAAAAGAACTAAAGAGAATTCTTTCAAGTCATTCTTAGGTTCATCTAAATTTTGGGTCAACTTCAAAAGATCATAACTTTTAGCACAGGATGAGTTAGGAGACCCATAAGGTATCAAAAGAAATATTTCTGAGTCCTCTTTCCAACGCCACCGAGTTTGATGAATTTTGAGCTCGGATGAGAGAGGTATGATCGTTTGAGTGCAGCCTCTCTAGATAGGGCCTTTCCATCCGAACTAAGGAGGGGTATTTTGGTCTTTTCCTTACCCAATCAACTTAAAACGAATTTTAGTAATATTTTGGGAACAAATCTGATTTGGGTCAGTTTTCATAAATCCAAATACGCTTAAGGTTTTAGAAGAAAGTTCAAGAAGAGAAAAGAGGAGAAAAGAGGAAGGGTTCAAAGCGTTTGTCGAGATTCTTGAGTTTCATTGTGGATTTTCTCCATGGGTTTGATCCCTAAGAGGTATGTGAGTTATCATAGTGTTGGTTTCATTCACCCACACGCCAATCGTGTTAATTTCAGTGCAAATTCGTTCTTAAAGTTGAAGGATTTGAGTTCTTGAAGTATTTTCTTGAAATTCCTTTCATAATCTTGATTGTTGGGGTTTCGATGAGTTCTTGAGATAATCATATAGATTTTAAAAGTTGTTTTTAGTAGATTCTTGTGTACTTTGGTTGGTTATTCAAATCTAAGTGATTGGGGAAGAAACCATTTGATTCTAGGCGAGTTAGGGTGAGAAAACGAGAAAGAAAAGTCATCGGGGTTTTTTGGGTTGGGGCCTGGAGCCCTGCACCAGCCAGTATGCCCCAGCCACACCTCTGTAGGTAGAGGACCCGCGCCCTGTGCCACTCAGTGCGCCAAGGTCGCCTGCCCCCACCCCTTCTCCGTCATTTGCCCTTCTAAGTCCTTTAAAAGGGTACCTTCAATCCCTATCAATTCTTAACACTCTAAACTACTTCTAAACATCTAGAAATCATCCATAATATGAATCATAACCTTGAATCCATAATTCAAATTCAAGGTAGAGTTAAGAGTTAAGTCTTGAGAGTTTTTTCGAACATTTTGAGAAAGTCCCTTTGAGTCTTTTTGAGTAGCCTTCTACAATTTCAAATAACTTGTTTCAAAACTCAAGCAAGTGAGTATGAGAATGAGGAGAATGTATTCATGAGTCTACTTTATCATCGAGATCCTTCATATCATGAATCATAACTCTTGAATTCATAATTCAAATTCAAAAAGAGTTAAGAGTAGAGTTCAAGAAAGTCTTTGAGTTCAATTGTGAATCCTTTGACATCTACTATCGATTTGAACAATTTTTTAGGAAGTAAGTATGACAATGAGAAGAGTCGTATACATGAGTTTCATATTTTTATGGATACCCTCAAGTCGAGTCATTCATGCCCATAATTCTGCATGAACCCTTCGAGTCAAGCATTCTTGAGACGAGTATTATCATTGACTCCTTGAGTTCTAGAGTTTTTGAGTTCCAAGTATTGAATTCTATGCATGGTTATTGAAAACCTTGAATTGAGTTGTTCACGTCCATAATTGGCATGAACCTTATTTTAAGAAGTCTTTTTACAAATTGTTTTAAAACTTATTTTAAAGACTTGATCACTGAGTTGAGGAAGAGTAGAGATGAGTTCATTTTCTTTAAAATGATATATGGGAAGTAAGTATTCCCAAGAGTAAATGTTTTCACATTTAAGATGAGAGGAAACACCGATTTTCAAAAGAGCTTCTGAGCAATTTTGAGTACCATCTCTTTTAAAGAGATAGATTTTTGAGTAATAATCTCAAACCACAGAGAGAGTTATGTTTTTAAACATATGAGCTAGTTACATTTTGGGAGTAGTATTGAGCACCGATATGAGGACGAGTTCAGATAACTCAAATTCTCCATAAACCACCAACGTGGGTAGAAAGGGTCATACTTTTTAGATGATACTCTAATGCTTTTTAGCATAGACTAGTGAATCCACGTAGTAGAAGGTTCTATACCTCGGCAAAGTATAGGACAGCCCTGGCAGCGTGAGGCAAGATGTTGTATCATCACATAGCTCATAGTGTTGGTTGTCGATTAGAGAATCTCCAACAAAGTTATATTGTATTTTTATGTACAAACTAAGATAATATTGTATTCTTCAATACATTGAGTTGCTATCTACTGCTTTAAAAGATTTCCATATATTGCATCTTTTATAGTTGCTTTATCTTGAGTTGAGTATCCAGAGTTGAGTGTCCAAAGTCGAGTATGTTGAGCCTTATTTCACTATGTTGAATATCTTATCATCGGGTTGAACCCTATTTTCTCTAAGTTGAGTTGAACCATTTTTCTTCAATTGAGTTGAGTTGAGTTGAGTGAGTTGAGAACAGGTAAGTATGTTTCTTTTCCATCAGTTCAAGCTTATGTTTATGCTTTAGAATTCCCCTTACATGCTCATACATTCCATGTACAGAGTCATTTGGCCTGCATCATTTCATGATGCAGATACAAGTATTCAGGATCATCAACATACGTTTCGTGAGGTCATGGGATGTTCCAATCAGCTTTGATGAGCCTTCTAGTATTCTGGAGAACTGCACCTTTATCATACAGTTAGTAGTTCTGAGATGTCGTGGGTCTTATCCGGATATCCTTCTATAATAGTAGAGGCTTCATAGATAGACAATGAGTTTGAGAAGTCTGTTTCATTTATTTTGTTAAATGTTTTTAAGACTTGAGTTGCCTATCTCCGGCGATTTGAATATACTATTTTATTCAGAGTTAATCTTTTGAGTTAAAGCTTTATATTCGAGTTATTCGTTATAATTAAGATTTTAAGCTTTTGCATGCTTAAGTTAGTCTTCTGCTTATAGTCAACCAGGATGAGGGTTCACTTTGGGACCAACAATGGTTCTTGAGTGCCGACCGTGTCCAGGGTGTAGACTCGGGTCATGACATGTTATTACACGACTCATAACTATTATTTTTTAAGGCCATTACAACAATTGATTTTGTAGTTTGAAAGTTCCAAATTCAAGAGGAAAAAATGAAAAGTATTCTGCTAAATTAGGTCTTGGTTCTAAATTAGGAGGATTCTCCAAGCCTTATAAGAAGTCCACCCTTTTCACTAATAATCAATGTGGGACTTCTGTCATTCTTTAACACATCACCCTACGCCCAACGCTTAGCATAAGGTGCGTGCAAAAAAAAATTATTACGAAAATCCAACATTGAGTGAGATGATCCTAATTTGATAATCCCTCAGTCCATGTTTACTTGTCCATTTTTAACTTGGCACACCTATTAAGAATATAATAAACATAATGAGTTACCTTTTACCCCTATTAATTGATAGAATTTCAAAATCAATTTACTCATTAAAGAGGTTCTACCTTTTTCAAAAACATTAAGGGCTTGTTTGGAAAGTCACCCTGGTAATTAGATTTGGTGTAATTGGGTGTAATTACCCTATCTTTATTGTTTGGTCGCCATGTAATTACTTTGTCAGCAGGTAATTGAGTGTAATTGGCAGGGTGGAATTACACTCTCGAATTCACAAGGGGAGGCTGTGAATTGTTGATAATTACATGGTGTAATTACAAGCTGATCATCACAACCCGAGCATACACCATGGATATGGACGACACTCAAGAACGATTGTTGGTCCCCAAGCGAACCCTCATCCTGGTTGGCTACTAGTTAATAACGTTTCAAAGACACTTCATCCAATTCTAAGCGTCAACGATTGTTAATCAGTATATAACCCAACTAAATGAGTTGGGGTCGAATTTCACAGGGAATGGTACGTGTTTAAGATTCAATAGTAAAGTGTGAACATGGTCAAATCAGTCATAGGAATAGACATTATCGAATAAAAACATCAATCAAATCAGGGGGTGACACTAATGTCAAATAAAGGGGTTTTGGTTTGAAATTATCAACTACAACAACAACAAACAATACGAAATAACAATAATGAGACGGGTTCTTGGGATGTGATTCGATTATAGGCTAATGTAGACAAATGGGTAATTACAACTATTAGAAATTAGCTAGATATTAGTGAGTAAGCTAGACTATAGAGGAGGTAAACTTTCTCTCGAACAATTTACCCTGAATCAAGTCGATTTCTCTCAAACATCGACAAGCATGCAAAATAAGAACAACCTACGCCTTAGTCCATTCACTCTCTCGAGCTGAATGTGTGGAAAAGGGTTTAGGATTCACTCTCCCACAGACTATCAATCAATAATCTTAGTTTTAAAACCTCTCTCTCTCGCAAGCCAAAAACACAAGGGTTTGCAACTACAATTCTTAAATTAAACAACAATTAATGATTGAACTCACCTCTAAACAACATTTAAACTAAAAATTAGCAATACCCATAAACTAAATCGGCCCATTATCACATAATCATACCCCAAGAATTGGAGTTTTAGCTAGGCATTATAAAAAGATAAAAATCGTTACCAAATTGAGTTGCCATCAACTGGGTAAGATTAATTTTGTCTTTACAAGGTCCAAATGGAAGAATCTCAAAAACTCACTTCCAATTTCTCAAAAGTGAAAAACTTCAATTCTTCAAAGCTAAGGAAAACTTGTCTCACAGTTCAAAACTAAGAAAATTATGAACACAGGCACTATTCAAAATGAATAATGATTCCAAGATACTGAACTAAATGTTCAAAAATGTATTTATAGTCACCAAAAATATGCTGGGAAGGGCTATTCGGCGCAGTAATTCTGGCTCACCGATCCATTCGGCGATCCACCCTTTGGTCAATTCCATCGCCTTTATGCCTTAGCCTCATCATCCTCAAGGTCTGTAACTTTAGGCGATCCAACACTGCATCGCGGAACCACTTGGCAATCCGCCGACTGCTCATTTGTTTCGCCGACTTGGTTCTTTTCTTCAGGGCTTGGCACACTGGAACTTTAGGCGGTTCAATGGCCATTCGGCGACTCGCTAAGTGGATTTGGCGATCACCAAGCTTGCTTTTCTTCGTTCTTTCAACTCGCTTTGTTCCTTTTTGTAAATTAGTGTCCTTGCTTTGTTCCTCGATCCATGTACCTGGAAATCAAGGGTTTTACATCAGTTATTGGCATAAAATAAACATTTGAGAACACTAAATCATTATAAATAAAGCCCTAAATGAGTCCAAATCCCGGACACATCAACACCCCCAACTTAAACTTTTGTTTGTCCTCAAGTAAAACTCAAGTTCAGCAGTTCAAAAAGGATGTCTCAGACAGTGCTACACAAGACTCAATCATGAATGCACACAACAAGAATCAACTTACTTATGCAAGGATCAATTGTGCACTCAATGGTTCAAGTTGTGACTCACCATTACCAAAGATTTTCAAGTTCACAATACTTGCTTCAAATGCAAGTTCAAGCTCAACAAAGGTACTCAAATGCCCTCACATAAAGATGATTTCATATTCACACACAATGGTTCAACACTTTATAGCTCTGGAATCACATACGACTCTCACACTCACAAAGATGAACACATGCATGACTTAACCCATAGGTTTGCCCGTATTTTCCACTCAACATTCGTTTCAGTTCACTTAAGATCAAAAAGGTATTTTCAAGGCTTGTAACGAGGCTGAGTGTAAAGGTATGGTCATTTAGGGTCAGTGGTTGCTATCCTCATGAAATGTGGTATGAACAACACTTTGTTTCCTTTTCTTCAACATTTTCACCCATGCTCAAAAGTCACCTCATTATTTACCTCTCATGGAATACCGGACACCCCATTTCTTTTGCAACTTTCACAACTTTATTTCACAATTTTTTTATTCTTTTTCTTTTTCATTCTTCTTTTCTTTTTCTCTGTTTCTTTTTTTTTGTATGGAGGGGTTCCATCTTTCTCAAAACCATGGATCAAGGGGGACTTCTTTGCACTTCTTAATTTACCTTCTCCTTTCGCCACACCCCCGCCTAAGTTGGCTATTCAAACAAACCACACTTCATGAGGATTATGGGTGAATAGATAAAGAGAGGTCTTATATGCTCAAGTTTCTTCCAAGAAAAGGGTAAGGCTCAAAAAGAGAGTTCAAGCAAGGTTCACACACTCACAAGGTTGGCCACAAAAGAGGTATAATTTCAAATTGTTTCACTCTTCAAATTGTTGCCTAAGATAATTTCAAGAGCTTAGATCACTTAGTCAACTCGACCAACGGGGCAAATTCTAGGTGTCATCACACAAGGTTCACAGTAAACTCATCACACAAGGCATTAGCACCAATATCAAACAAGACTCCACACTTTCACTAGTGTGCAATGTTCATCACAAGAGACTCATTCGATAACCGGCTAGTCACAACGAGATGCAAAAAGTTCACATATTATCTATGCAACTTCATTTGGCCTCATAGTAGCCGCACATTCATTTTTTTTATTAAGAGCACTATTCAAGTCATCAGTATTGATCATGACTGACACATAAATTTGCTCAAGAACAACCATATTCAAACACAACAAGAGGTGGAAATTTTTTTAGAAGGGTCAAAACCATTTGCATTTAGAATAAGGACCCACAAGCTCAAACATCCACATAACAGTGCTAAAACACAATTTACAACACAAAACCCAATATATAAACAATAGTAATAATCACAAGAGGTAGGTATGGAAATACCTCACCCCACCACAAACAAAAAGTAATTTATCCTCAAATGCAATCAAAATACTAAAAATCCATAAAAGTGACAGAGAGAGAGGTAAAGAGCAGTCATGTCTACACAGTCGCTCCATCTGTCGGGGCATTAGGGCCCGGTGCAACACTCTGATCTTGGGTATCAGTGCCCGGGGTATCATTAACACTAGATCCGGCCATGGTGGTGTCTGCCAAAGAAATCTGTACAGCTGAATCTATCATCGCCTCCTCAACCCCCGTTAGGCCCTCATAAGAAGCCTCTTCATCAACACCAAGCTGCTCCTCATTGGTCTCAGCCTCAGACTCTGCAACAGCTACCTCATCAACTCGAACCTCATCTCTGGTGATAGCTGGAGGCATATCTGTATCAGCTGGCATGTCGAGGATCTCCACAGTCCCGAATATCATCGACATATTCATGGCCTTCAAGTGGTCCACGTCCTTCATCAGCTCAGAAATCGCGACCTTTAGGGTCGTCACCTCATCAGTGGCCCCTTGGCCTTGCACACACACCGTTATCCGTGTCGCAAGGGCATCAATAGTCGTACTCAAGGGTGTCACAGCATCAGCAAGTGCCCTCTCGATCATGCCAGGAATGATGGCCTTAAGTCTGGAGGCGCATCTATCAGTAGAATGGGCTAGCTGCCCCATCTGTAGTAATGCAATCCGGGTTAGTGGAGGTCGGGCAGCAGCATACCAGATCTAGGAGGCAAAAGAGCAGTGGAGGAACTGGAGTAACAGAAGGAACAACACTAGATGTACTTGAAGTCCCAGGGGCCAGAGTAGGCAATACTTCCTCTGCAGGTAGTGTTTGAATATCAACAATTGGGGAAGAGTCCATCGGGGCTGCCTTCTTCTTCTCAGTCTCGTCTTTCAAGTACTCCACCTCAATCCTCTGGATGTCAGTACAAGATGTGGGAATCACTTCCACATCCTTCTTCTCATCTCGAGGCACCCGAGCTCGTCTGCACAACTCGGTAATCAACATTGGAAAAGGTAGAGAGGTTTGGAGTTGCTTGGCCCTCATGACCATCTCCTATGCAATGATCATCCCCAAGTTCATCCTTGTCCCAGCAATGATGCAACCAAGACAGATTGATTTTGCGTGGAGGAGAATCAACTCATTCTGGGATGGCATGATAGTACTGCTGATGAAGCCAAACCAGAACCTTGCTGCTATATTAAGGTCCTACTTTTCAATGGGTGCTCCAACCTCGATCCACTTGGGAGTACCATCAGATATCAGAGGAGCCAACCACTTTTTCATTTTCTCCAACATTTTTGTCCTGATCATGTATTGACAATCATCCTCAATTCTCGTTGAACATTCCAGGACTGCATTGATACCATCACTATCACACTTCACTTTTCTGCCTCTTACAACCACATAGTCTATTGGCTTGAATTTGGCGGCCTGCTTCTTCCCTTGTGGCACCAGGGCTCCGTAGGCAGTGTAGAATTCCCGGACACAATTTAGAACATAAGGACCATAGGGTTTAGTGAACAACTGGAACTTGTGGGACCTCAAGCAGCTCATGATCTCAAGGTACCTGTCTATGACTCCATCAGTAGACAACCTCGTTTCCTCTATAATGGTCCTCATTCCCTTAGTCTTCAGTCTGTTCATAGATCGGGGAGGAGGACCTGTACCGGTGGTGCTAGGACCATAGCCTGTGCTGGAGCAGGAGGAGAAGTAGTGATCTGGGAGGTCCTGATCCTAGACAGATCATTCAGCCTCTTGGAACGAGCTCAGCTCTCTGGGCTGACAATAACTCATCATCCTCAGGCTCAGAAGTGGTAGCCCGAGGATCCTGGTGCTCACCCTCACTCTTAGAAATGGTGAGGTGAGTGGCATATATACCGTCATTGTCGGAGCTGACCTCCGATGATGCAGGCGCAAGTACTTTGTCTTTTCCTGTCCCCTTCCCACCTGTGGTAGGAAGTTTGGCTGCCTTTACCTGGGATGCAGCCATATCCTCATTAATTTTTATTCTTTTAGCCCTTTTGCGGGGGCGACATGTTTCTTCCTACCACTTTTGGTCTAACCATATCTGCAACACAAATTGAAAACTGTTAGAACCAGTTCAAGAAAAATTGCAGACAGATTCGCTGAACCGATCGGCGAGTAGCAGAATCACTTCGGCGAGCCAGTTCGAGCTCGCCGAAAGGATTGGCTCAAAAATACCTAGAAATATTGGCATGTCGGTGATGGGAAGGGCATTTCGGCGAATCGCCGATAGCATTCGATGAGCACAGACCAGCCCACCAAAAATTACAGTGTATTTTAAGGGTTAGGGGCACAGAAAGGGCGATCAAAAAAGACTTTCGGCGAGTCGCCGAGTGCACTCGGAGAACTCAGGCTTCTCACCAAAAGTTACAGAACCCAAAGCATAGAAAACAAGAAATTAAGGGCGGTCTAGGGAGATTCGGCAAACCGTCGAGTGGTTCGGCGAGCTTGACCCAGCTCGCCAAACTGCCCAACGTTCCTACTTCCAACCCTGACTTCCAAAATCAACCCTGCAGCCTCCCGAAAACAAAATCAAAACCAACACTTATTTAATTAGACTCAGACCCATAAGACCCATGCCCCCGGGATACCCAGACTTCTCCCGGTTTAACCAAATTTGGCCATTTGATGACTTTAGACCTTAAGAATGACGTCAAATGCTCCATCATCGGGCAAAGTACGTCATTTAGCACAATAATAGGTTACTCAGACTTTACCCAATTAGACCAAACAGCCATTTAGAACAACCCAACAAGATTTTGATCAATTTTAAGCACGGAGATCGGGAAATCAACAACTTAGGCGATTCAGGCTAGAATTCAAAATTAAAACAAGCATACAAGTACAACAATATGAATTCAGAGAGGCCCATCACACATCACTAAGATCAAAACAATTGCAAATGAGATTAATTGCTAAATGTAAGTTCAGGGTTTGGAAGAAAAACCTTTAATGCCGAATAAATGATTTGAAAAGCTAGGTGGCAAAGAATTTGTCACGACCCAAGCCTAGGGCCTAGACGTGACCGGCGAATGGGGAACCCGAAGGAACCCCAAACAAGCCTCATAGCATATCATTACACATCCTTGGTCGCGGAAGCAATTAAAATGACCATAAGCGATAAGCATAATCAAGGG
>JAJOOR010022310.1:0-36580 GCA_036250505.1 Solanum acaule | reverse complement strand
GGGAGGGGAGGGGAGGGGTGGCGTGGCGCTCCCCTGATGCACCAACAGGTCTAGCATGGCACGCCAGCAAAGTGCAATTGTGGACTCTATGAAATTTAGGGGATGGCACCCCGCCCCGCGCCAACGTCGCCTGCCCCCGCGCTTTTTCCATCGTTTTACTCGTCTAAGTTCTTTTAAAGTATACCTTTACTCCCTATTGATTCTAACTACTCTAAACTGGTTCTAAACATCTAAAAATTATTCACAACGTGAATCATAACCTTGAATTCATAATTTAATTCAAGGTAGAGCTAAGAGTCAAGTCTTGAGAGTTCTTCGAGTCATTTTAAGAAGTCTTTTTACAAAATGCTTTTAAACTTGTTTTAAGACTTGAGCATTGAGTTGAGGAAGAGTAAGAGCTGAGTTCATTTTCTTTAAAATGATATATGTGAACTAAGTATTCCCAAGAGAAATGTTTTTACATTTAAGAAAAGAGGAAACACCGATTTCCAAAGAGTTCATTAACAATTTACAATATTATCTCCTTTTAGAGAAACCTTTAGAATAATAATCTCAAAGTTGAAGAAGAGGAAATGTTTTCTTTAAAACACAATGAGCTAAGTATATTTTGGGAGTAGTATTACGCACTGATATGTGGGAAAGTTCTAAGAACTCACAACCCCCATAAACCATGTAGCCAATGTGGATTGAAAAGGGTCATACTTTTTAGATGATTCCTTTATTGCTTTTTAGCATAGACTAGTGGATCCATTTAGTTAAGGAGTTCTATACCCCGACAAAGTATAGGACAGTTCTGGCAGCGTGGGGTAGACGATGTATCATCACATAGCTCATGTGATGGTTATCGGTTAGAGAATCTCCCAAGCAGAGTTTATATTGTATTTCTAATACATTGAGTTGTTATCTACTGTTTTAAAGCTTTTATTTATACTGCATTATTTCTACTGTTTTATATTGAAATGAGTTGAGTTGAGTTGAGACGAGGTAAGTGTTTCTTCAGTTCCTGTTCAAGCTTATGTCATGATTTAGATTTCCCCTCACATGCTTGTACATTCCATGTACTGATGCCATTTGGCCTTCATCTTTTATGATGTACATACAGGTAACCAAGATCAGCATCCAACTCTTTGTTGATCCAGTTGAGCTCCAGAGTTATTTGGTGAGTCTCTTTGCTTTCGGAGGATCCCTTCTTTATTTTTAGTTATTTCAGTTGTTAGGATGATCGGGGGTCTTGTTCCAACATCCCTTATAGTATTATAGGCTTCAAGACAGATAGACACTAGTTCATGAGTCTTTTCATTTTCAGTTGTTCATGTTGAGACTTGAGTTGCCACTTTGGCTAGTTGAATGTTTATTTCTGAAACATTCTCATTTTATATTTTGATACATTTGGGTTATAGTTTACTTTTTAAAGTGCTTTTGATATGAGTAAGTCTTTCACTAAGAGCTAATCTAGGCCAATGGTTTGCTTGGGGCCAACAATGGTTCTTGAGTACCGGTCACGTCCAGTGTGTAGGCTTGGGGCGTGACAAACTTGGCATCAAAGCACAAAGTTCAAGAGTCCTATGGTGTGTATGAAGCCGTGTCTATAGAGTCCTAGTTATCAGTGTGAAGGGCACCACATCTATAATTAGGAGGTTGTGCCATTTATGAATTATCTCACTTCTTTCATACTCTTTTCGTGCGATAGAGTTCATCTTTATAAGAGTTTCTTTCTAATTCGTGCTTACGCATATCTTTTAGATCATGCCTCCACGAAGAGCTGTTTGAGGTCGTCCTGCTAGGAAGAAGGTTGAGGATCAAGGGATACCTAATGCACCAAAAGTGAAACCCCAAGGAGAGGTCACAAATGGTTAGTTCCGGGAAGCTATTTGGATGTTGAGTCAAGTTGTTACCAACCAAGCTGGGCAACAGAGAGAGGTTCGACATGATGTGGCTAATATGTCCAGGATTCGGCAGTTCTGAAGGATGAATTCTCCAGACTTCACCGGTTCAAGTGTCATTGAGGATCCAAAAAACTTTATGGAAGAGCCATAGAAGGTTTTTGAGATTATGCATGTTGCTGATGCTGAGCGAGTGGAACTAGTTGCATACCAATTGAAAGGTGTCGCTAGAATCTGGTCAATACAAGAAGAATAGAGATAAGAGTGCACCAATTGCGAACTGGGTTGTGTTTGAGGAGGCCTTCTTGGGATGTTTTTTCCCCGTGAACTGAGAGAAGCCAAGGTAAGAGAATTCCTCACTTTTAAGCAGAAATCAATGAGTGTGCATGAGTACAACCTCAAGTTCACCCAACCTTCCCATTATGCCCCAGAGATAGTTGTTGACATGAGGAGCAAGATGAGTCTGTTCGTTGCTTCTGTCAAGTAAGGAAGGCAAGACAGTTATACTGATAGGAGATATGGACATATCAAGAATAATGATCAATATGCAACAGGATGAGGAAGAAAATATGAGGGATAGAGAAGAGTTCCGAAATAAGAAAGCCAAGACATCAGGAAATGAGTCCAGGTAGTAGAAGAGTAATGCAAACTGATCATCTTCCAACATAAGCAAAATGGACCTGCTCCGTCATCTGCTAGTGTACCTTTACCAAGGAATAAATGTGAGTTTAAGAATCAGAATTCACAGAACTTCAGAGCTAGACCTGCACGGTCTCATGGTAGTACGACACAAGGAGGTAATGGGACTCCTGCATATGCTAAGTATGGTAGAACCCACTCAGGAGTGTGTCGTGATGGCTCCACTAGATGTTTCAAGTGTGGTCAAAATGGTCAGTTCATGAGAGAGTTTCTAAAGAACAGGTAAGGTAATGGTAATGGGGGGAATAGATCCCAATCTTCTTCAGTTGATCCACCAGACAGAGCTGCACCTAGAGGGGCTACTTCAGGAACAGGCGGAGGAGCAAACCGTCTATATGCTATCACTAGTCACCAAGAGCAAGAGAGTTCGCCAGATGTTGTCACTGGTATTATCAAAGTCTTTACTTTTGATGTTTATGCTTTGCTAGATCCATGAGAGAGTCTATCTTTTGTGACTCCTTATATTGTCATGAATTTTGATATACTTCTTAAGCAACTTCTTAAGCCCTTCAATGTTTGTACAACTGCTGGTGAGTCTATTCTAGTTGAGAGAGTTTATCGTGGTTGTACAATCTCTGTTAATCACAAGGACACCATTGCTAACTTAGTCGAGTTAGACATGGTAGATTTCAATGTTATTATAGATATGAACTGCCTTTATGCCTGTTATGCCTTAGTTGATTATTAAACTCGATTAGTTAAGTTCTAGTTTCCTAATGAGCCAGTTATAGAGTGGAGGAGTAGTTCAACATTGCCTAAGGGTCATTTTATTTCGTACCTTAAGGCCAGAAAGTTAGTTTCCAGGGGTGCTTCTATCACTTAATCCGAGTTTATGACTCTAGTGTTGAGACACCACCAATTGAATTAGTTCCATTTGGTAGTGAGTTTCTAGAGGTCTTTCCAGATGGTTCCTAAGAGAGAAATAAACTTTGGTATAGATATTCTTCCTGATACTCATCCTATCTATATTCTTCCATATAGAATGGCTCCAGCTGAGTTGAAAGAGTTAAAATAGTAGTTTAAAGATCTTCTTGAGAAAGGATTCATTCGACCAAGTGTCTCACCTTGGTGCACTCCGGTCTTATTTTTAAGGAAGAAATATGGTTTTCTTAGAATGTGTAGATTACCATCAGTTGAATAAGATTACTATCAAGAATACGTATCTGTTTCCGAGAATTGATGATATCTTCGATCAACTTCAGGGTGCCACTTGTTTTTCTATGATAGACCTTAGATCAGGCTATCATCAATTGAGAGTAAGAGAAAGTGATATCCGTAAGACAACTTTCAGGACCCTCTATGGTCATTATGAGTTTCTGGTTATGTCTTTTCTCTAACTAATGCACCTGCAATGTTCATGGATCTTATGAACATAGTGTTTAGGCCTTATCTAGATATGTTTGTTATCGTATTTATTGATGACATTTTAATTTATTCTAGGAATGAGGAGGATCATGCTAGTCGTCTCAGAGTAGTTCTTCAAACTCTCAAGGATATAAAGTTGTATGCTAAATTCTCTAAGTGTGAATTTTGGCTTGAGTCTGTGGTATTCTCAGGCCACATTATTTCTGGCGATGGGACTCGAGTTAATACTCAAAAGATTGAGGTAGTATAGAATTGGCCTAGACCCATAGCTCTAACTTATATTAAGAGTTTCTTAGGATTGGCTGGTTATTATAGGAGGTTTGTCGAGGGGTTCTCAACTATTTCATCCCTGTTGACTAAGTTTATTTAGAAAACAGTTAAGTTTCAATAGTCGGAAGCTTGTGATAAAAGCTTTCATGAATTGAAAACTAGGTTGACTGCCCCCCCAATGTTAACCTTACCAGAAGGTACACAAGGCTTCATTCTGTATTGTGATGTGTCCAGAGTTTGACTGGGTTGTATGTTAATGCAAAATGGCAAGGTTATAGCTTATGGCTCCAGACAACTTAAGATTCATGAGAGGAATTACCCAACCCATGATCTAGAGTTGGCTGTTGTAGTGTTTGCTTTGAAAATATGGCGTCACTATCTTTATGGTGTTCATGTTGATGTGTTCACCGATCACAAGAGTCTTCAGTATGTGTTCAGTCAGAAAGAGCTTAATCTCAAACATATGAGGTGGTTGAAATTACTCAAGGATTATGACATGAGTATTCTCTATCACCTAGGTAAAGCTAATGTTGTTGCTGATGCCTTGCGTAGGTTTTATATGGGTAGTACTTCCCACATTGAAGAGGACAAGAAAGATTTAGAAAAAGATGTGCACAACCTTACACGATTAGGAGTCCGATTAATGGATTGCAACGGAGTAGTAGTAGTGATGAATGGGTTGAATCATCACTAGTGTCTGAAGTAAAAAAGAAACAAGACCAATATCCTATTTTTCTTGAATTGAAGGCAAATGTTCATTGGCAGAAAGTGATGGCTTTTGAACAAGGGGGATTGGTGTATTGAGGTATCAAGGTAGATTGTGTATACCAAAGGTGGATGACCTCTAAGAGAGGATCATGAAGGAAGCTCATATCTCCAGATATTCCATCCATCCTGGTTTCACAAAGATGTATCATGAATTTAGAGAAGTCTAATGGTGGAGTAGTATGAAGAGGGGTATTGCAGAGTTCATTGCTAAGTGCCCGAATTGCCAACTAGTCAAGGTAGAGCACTAGAGGCCCGATGGTATGGCTCAGAACATAGATATTCTGGAATGGAAGTGGGAGATGATCAATATGGATTTCATTACAGGTTTACCACGGTCTCGTAGGCTGCATGATTTGATTTGGGTGATTGTAGATTGAATGACTAAATCAACCCATTTCTTACCCGTAAAGACTACTTTTTTCAGCAGAGGATTATGCCAAGTTATATATTCAAGAGATAGTTAGACTTCATGGAGTTTCAGTCTCCATTAATTCAAAAAGAGGTGCACAATTCACCGCATAATTTTGGAAGTCTTTCCAGAAAGGTTTGGATTTCGAGGTAAATATGAGTACTACTTTTCATCCTCAGACTGATGGTCAAGCAGAGCGCACAATTCATACTTTAGTGGATATGTTGAGAGCGTGTGTGATCGATTTCAAAGGTAATTGGGATGATCACTTACCTCTTATTGAGTTTTCTTATAAAAATAAATATCACTCTAGCATCCAGGTGGCTCCTTGAGAGGCTCTTTATGGGAGAAGATACAAATCTCCTATGAGATGGTTATAGGTTGGTGAGGCTGGGTTGAAAGGACTAGACTTAGTTCGTCAAGCTATGGAGAAAGTGAAGACTATTAAATAAAGGTTTAAAACAACGCAGAGTCATAAGAAATCCTATACTGATGTTAGGAGAAAAGACTTAGAGTTTGAGGTAGATGATTGGGTTTATTTGAAGGTTTCACCCATGAAGGGTGTTATGAAGTTTGGAAAGAAGGGGAACCTTAGTCCCTGGTATATTGGCCCTTACAGGATATCCAAGAGGATTGGCAATATAGCTTATAAGTTGGAGCTACTGTTAGAGTTAGTAGCGGTCCATCCGGTATTCCACATTTCAATGTTGAAGAAGTGTATGGGCAATCCTTCCCTTATTATACCGACCGAAGACAATGGTATTAAGGATAACTTATCTTATGAGGAGATTCCCGTTCTTGATTGTTAGGTTCGCAAGTTGAGAACCAAGAAGGTCGAATCAGTCAAGGTCTTACGGAGGAATCAGTTTGTTGAGGAAGCTACTTGGGAGGTTGAGGAGGATATGAAGGAGAGATACCCATATCTATTTGAGTTCAGACAAATTCCAAATTAAGGTATTGACCCTTTTCTTGGCATTTAATTTAGTTGAAATGTTGTGTTACTTTCCATATTGAGTGTTTGAGATGGGTGTTAGATGTTGCCACCCTTAGTCTACTTAGAGTAATCTCATTCGAGGACGAATTTTCCCAAGGGGGAGATATTGTAACACCTCGGTATTTGAAAGAGCTAAAAATAGAAAGAACTAAATTGGAAATAGAAAAATCTGAAATTTTGCAAGTTATGCTTGAGTTATGAGTTTGGGTCAACTTCAAACGACCATAACTTTCAGTACAGGATGAGTTAGGTGTCCCATAAGATATCAAATGGAAGGTACTGGAATCCTCTTTCCAACGCCACCGAGTTTGCTAATTTTTGATCTCGTATGAGGGAGATATGTCCGTTTGAAATCGGGCTGTCTAAATAAGGAAAGTTACCCAAAATTATGAGAGGTATTTTGGTCCGTGGTTGGCCACCTGCAGCCCCTTCCCCAGAATCCCAAAAAAATCCAGCCAAGTCTGGACCTACCCAGGACCTATGGACAATAGGTCAGACCACAGTTCCTGGTCTAGGCCGTGGTTCAGACCCCCAGATCCCATCCTCTGAAGCCAATCGATGAACTAAAAGAACAGGTCGTCAGTCGATTGACGGTCCCGTCATTGGCCCCCGATAGCTTTTAAGTTAGGGCTCATTTGGTCTTTTCCCCTATGCGTTGGGTGCGTTAACTGCATCGTTTAACCCCTAAACTACGTCGTTTTGGTAAGTTTAGGCCTAATAACTTAATCAGATACCAACCTAGTGGATCATTCTCCTAAATTCATCAAAACTTAGAGCAAAAAGGGAAGAAACAGGCAATAGCTTTCTCAAGAATAACCAACAAGTTTTCCTCAGTTCAATCCCCGAAATCGAAAGATTTATCTGTGGAATTCGTCACTAGGTATGTGGGATTTCACTAGCAGGTTCCTTTCACCCATTAGGTCCCTAGAATTCAATCAGATTCTTGATTCCCTTCATATTGTTTTGACATAGGGTTTGTAGAACTTCAGAAATTTGTGATGATTTAGCTGCTATAGTGTTCCTAATCAGATTATCATGTATCCGTAACACTTTTGCGTAGTTTCTTGTATGAAACTCAGAACCCTAGTTGTGTAGTTCTTTTAGTTCATGAATTACACTAGCTAGGACAAAAAACACATATACATGCCTCAGTTTTTAAATGTTTCATTATCAGTACTTTGATGTTGCATTTTCAGTTAGCATGTCAGAATATTGAGCTATTCAGTATATTTCAGTTATATTGTATTGTACACATTTACAGTTGGGAGTAGTGTTAATACTGAGTTGTACTAGGGTCAGTCACCCTCATAGTCCTAGAACTATGTGCCCCCGTAAGTTGTAAGTCCTCTCTGTGGGCATCTGTTTTACTGATCACACCAGTCATGCCTCTATACCCCTGGCAAGGTATATTGGGTCGGCTCGATGGGGTGTATACATCAGACTCCACGTTTAGCTCACGTGGTTTTATGTCGGTTAATAGTAGCTCCCACAGTTAGATCCTAGTGCACCGACTTGGTTACCACTTACATTTCAGTATTTAGTTTCAATATGTTATGTACTTGGTTATTGCATTCAGTTTAGTTCATTTTCAATACATCTTAATATCTTTATCATGTTCAGATTATATCATTGCTCAGTATGCTTTGTTTAGTTATATGGTTGTTCAGCTTTATCCTATCCTACATGCTCAAAACCTTTCAATTACTGACGTATACTCTGTGCTACATTTTTTTGTGATGTAGGTTTAGGTCCTCAGCATTCAGATCACGCGTAGATCGATTCTCGATCCATATTCAGCAATATAAGTGGTGAGTCCTCATTCTCTGAGGACTATTGAAATGTTTTATATTTAGTCTTCCATTTTAGTTTCAGTTTTGCTAGAGTTAGCTGGAGGCATGTCCCAGTATCTCTAGTCAGTTATAGGCATTTATTCAGAGATAGTTAGATTCAGTTTTAGTATTGAGTTGATCTTCCAGTTGTTATTAAACTCATAGTTTTATATATATATTCAGACAATATTGGGTATTCCCTATTTAAGTTTATGTCATGTTTTTAGCTTCCGCACAATACTTCTTATTTCAGTTTATCTTAGTATGCTTATGGAATGCTAGCTCAGGGTTAGCTTGGGGTCACTCGTGATCCTAGGTCCCGTGTTTACATAAAAGAGGTAGCCTCGGGGCGTGACAAACTTGGTATCATAGCATTAGGTTTAAGAGTCCTAGGAGATCTGAAAAGTCACATTAAGTAGAGTCCCTTTCATGAGTGTGAAGTGCGCCACACCTATGAGGGGGTGGCGACGAAGTGTTTTAGGAAAATCTTCACTTTCTTCTTATTCTTATCGTGCATGGGTATGATATCCTTTCTAACTCGACGTTATATGTTTCAGATCATGCCTCCTCGTAGAGCTTACGCAAGGAATGCTAATGACCGCAACGCTAACACAATTCCTCCAATCCCAGATCATGAGGTTTTGAATGCAGAGTATCGGAATGCTATTGAGCTTTTGGCTCAGAGTGTAGCTAATCTGAACGATCAGCAGGTTCCAGTTCTTGCAAATGCTAGTGGTGGATAAGTGGCAGCCAAGGTCCGTTATTGTGTTAGGATGAATCCGACTGAGTTTCTAGGGTCGCAAGTTGGTGAAGATCCCAGAACTTTATTGATGGGATCAAGAAGATCTTTCGAGTGATGCAAGTGACTAGAAATGATAGGGTAGAGTTGGCATCCTACCAGCTTAAGGATGTGGCTTACATATGGTTCACAGAGTGGAAGGAAAACAAGGGTAAGAATGCAACTCCTATGACTTGGGAGTGTTTCACCGGAGCTTTTTTGGACAGTTTCTTTCCAAGAGAGTTGAGAGAGGCTAAGGCTCAGGAGTTCATGAATTTGAGACAAGGTTCTATGAAAATCCAAGAGTACGGACTTAAGTTCACCCAAATCTCCAGGTATGCTCCACATATGGTTGCCGATCCCAGGGCGCAGATGAGTAAGTTCCTATTTGGAGTATCTGACTTGGTAAAGATAAAATGCATGAACGCTATGTTGTTATAGGATATGAATATTTCTAGGCTTATGACGCATTCTCAGCAGGTTGAGGGAGATAAGATTAGGGAACAGGTTAAGGACAACAAAAAGTCTAGAACAGGGAACTATGAATACTCTCGGCAGAAATCGGGTGGTGGAAATCTCAGTAAAGTTCTTCAGCTCTAGTACCTTCATAAGCTAATGCTCTATCCCCCATGTTTCGATAGGATCAGAAAGGTAGGGCATTAGGCTCTAAGTCTCAGTGGAGTGTTTCAGGCAACAGAACCTACCCAACTTGTACAAAGTGGGGTAAAAATCATTCGGGCGAGTATCTTTCAGGCAAGAAATGATGTTTTGGGTGTGGTCAGTCTAGTCATAAGTTGAGGGATTGCCCTTCTTCTAAACAGGGGCAATGAGGTAACAATAGTAGGGCTTTGTCTACAGCTCCAACAACACTAGTCGGTCACCTGACTCAACAGGGTGCTTCATCTAGTACAGGTGGCGGTCAGCGCCATAACATGTTGTATGCTCTCCAGCATCGCCCGGACCAGGAAGATTCTTCTGATGTGGTCACTGGTACGTTACGAGTCTTTCACTTAGATGTTTATGCTTTGTTAGATCCAGGGGATACTCTTTCCTTTGTAACTCCATATATAGCAATGAACTTCGGTGTTAATCCAGAAACTCTCTCAGAACCCTTCTAAGTTTCTACCCCAGTTGGTGACCCAGTTATAGCTAGACATGTATACATAAATTGCCTTGTCACAGTCTCTCAGAAAGTCACCTCTGAAGATCTTGTAGAGTTAGAAATGGTAGACTTTGTTATCATTCTTGGCATGGATTGGTTACATTCCTATTAAGCCTTAGTCGATTGTAGAACAAGGATCATTCGTTTCTAGTTCCCAGATGAGCCAATCTTAGAATGGAAGGTTAGTAGCTCAGTGCCTATGGGTCGATTTATTTCTTACCTTAAGGCCAGAAAGATGATCTCTAAAGGGTATCTCCATCATCTAGTTTAGGTTAAGAATTCAAGCTTTGAAACCCCAACTCTTGAGTTAGTTTCATTAGTAAATGAGTTCCCAGAAGTGTTTCTAGAAGATTTTCTTGAAATTTCTCCCGAAAGGGAAACCGACTTCAGGATTGATCTCTTTCCAGATACCCAACCTATTACTATTCCTCCTTACAAAATGGCTCCAGCTGAGCTTAAAGAATTGAAAGAGCATTTGAAAGACCTTCTAGATAAGGGCTTCATCAGACCCATTAATTCCCTATGGGGTGCACCAGTGTTGTTCGTGAAAAAGAAAGATGGTTCTCTTAGGATGTGCATTGACTATCGGCAGTTGAACAAAGTCACAATCAAGAAGTAGTACCCTGATGACTTGTTCAACCAACTTCAGAGTACTAGTCATTTTTTGAAAATAGACCTCAGATCCGGTTATCATCAGCTCTGAGTCAGAGATAGTGACATCCCGAAAACAGCCTTCAGAACTTGGTATGGTCATTATGAATTTGTAGTTATGTAATTTGGACTAACCAATGGTCTTGTAGCATTCATGGATTTAATGAACAAGGTGTTCAAGCAGTATTTGGACTTGTTCGTTATTGTCTTTATTGATGATATCCTCATTTACTCTAGGAATGAGGAAGAACATGTGAGTCATTTGAGGGTTTTCTTGCAAACTCTCAAAGATTGCCAGTTATTCGCTAAGTTTAGCAAATGTGAGTTTTGGTTGAAATCTGTTGATTTCCTTGGTCATATAGTATCTTGCGAAGGGATTCGAGTTGATTCTCAGAAAATAGAGGCAGTAAAGGAATGGCCCAGACCTACCTCTCCTACATATACCATAAGTTTCTTGGGTTTAGCCGGTTATTACAGAAGGTTCATAAAATGATTTTCATACATAGCTTCTCCATTAGCTAAGTTGACTCAAAAAAAGGTTAAGTTTTAATGGTCAGATCATTATGAGAAAAGCTTCTCAAAAATGAAAACTAGGTTGACTATAACTCTTGTGTTGACTCTACCAAAGGGTTCACACGGTTATGTGATCTATTGTGATACATCCAGAGTCAGCCTAGGTTGTGTGTTGATGCAGCGAGATAAGGTTATAGCTTATGCTAATAAACATCTTAAGGTGCATGAGAAGAACTATCTGACTCATGACCTCGAGCATGAAGCCGAAGTATTTACCCTAAAGATTTGGAGACATTACTTGTATGGTGTTCACGTAGATGTGTTCACAGACAATAAGAGCCTTCAGTATGAGTTCACCCAGAAAGAGTTGAATCTTCACCAGAGGAGATGGCTTGAGTTCCTCAAGGACTATGATATAAATGTGCTTTACTATCCTGGTAAGGCCAATGTAGTAGCTAATGCTCTTAGCAGATTATCCATAGGTAGTGTAGCGCATGTTGAGGAAGAAATGAAGGAATTAACATAGGATGTTCATTCGTTGCTCTCTTAGGAGTTTGCCTTATGAACATATCAAATGATAATGTGATAGTTCAGATGGGTCAGAATCTTTATTGGTAGCGGAGGTTAAGGTAAAACAAGACAGTGACCCTATATTGCTTTAATTGAAGGGTGCAGTTTATCAGAAGAAAGTTGAGGTTTTCTCCCAAGGGGGAGATGGTGTGCTTCGGTACCAGGGTCATTTATGTGTTCCTAAGGTGGGTGAGTTGAGATAGAAGATTCTTACAGAAGTTCATAACTCCGAGTATTCTATTCATCTAGGTGCCACTAAGATGTACCGTGATCTGCGGGAAGTCTTTTGGTGGAATGGCATGAAACGTGATATAACAGATTTTGTGGCTAAGTGCCCTAATTGTCAACAGGTGAAGGTAGAACATCAGAAACCAGGAGGTATGACCCAGGAGATTAACATTCCTACATGGAAGTGGGAAGTGATAAACATGGATTTCATTACAGGTTTACCTCCTACTCACACACATCATGACTCCATTTGGGTAAAGTATACATAATTACTAAGTCCACTCATTTCTTGGCTGTCAAGACTACAGATTTAGCGGAGGATTACACCAAGCTTTACATTAATGAGATAGTCAGGTTGCATGGAGTTCCTTTGTCTATTATCTCAGATAGAGGTCCTTAGTTTACCTCTCATTTTTGGAAGTCATTTCAGAAAGGTCTCGGTACTAAAGTTAATCTCAGCACAACATTTCATCCACAGTTAGATGGTCAGGCAGAATGTACAATTCAGACCTTAGAGGACATGTTGAGAGCTTATGTGATTGATTTCAAGGGCAGTTGGGATGATCACCTACCTCTCATTGAGTTTGCCTACAATAACAATTATTATTCCAGTATTCAGATTGCCCCTTATGAGGCATTATATGGGCGTAGATGTAGATCTCCATTTGGCCAGAAAAGGAAGAAGAGTCCCAAATATGTAGGTCCTTACAAAATCTTGAAAAGGGTTGGTAAAATGTCTTATGAGTTAGAGTTGCCAACTGAACTAATAGATATCTATATAGTCTTTTACATTTTCTTGTTGAAGGAGTGTGTGGGTGATCTAGAATCCATAGTACCATTAGAAAGTGTGGCGGTGAAGGATAGTCTCACTTATGAAGAGGTTCCAGTCGAAATTATTGATCATCAGGTTCGAAGGTTGAGAAATAAAGAAGTCGCTTCAGTTAAGGTATTATGGAGGAGTCAATCCGTAGAGGGAGCTACTTGGGAATTAGAAGCAGCTATGAAGGCTAAGTATCCTAATTTATTTCCTTCCGATTCCATTCTAGCTTGAGGTAATAGTTCCTCTCCAGTCTCTCAGTTACTCTTGCGTAAATTCAGTCTTAGTATCATGTTCCTTCTCTTATACTTTCACTTTAAGCGTATTCGTATGTTCTTGGAACTCAGCTCAGTCAGATTTCAGTTTCTAGTACTTAGTGGTAGGGTTTACAGCTCTTTCCCTCCATGTTCAACTAGTTTAGTCTTCATTCGAGGATGAATGTTCCCAAGGGGGAGATAATGTAACAACCCAAATTCTAAAAGAGACCAAAATGCAAAATTTCAGAAGTTGAAGGTGCCACCAAAGGAGGCCACCCACGGACCGTAGGTGGGGTCCGTGGTTGGTCACCTGCAACCATTCTCCCGAACCCCAGAAAAATCCAACTAAGTCTGGACCTACAGACCGTAGGTCTGACCACGGTCTATGGTCCAGGCCGTGGTTTAGACCGCCCAGATCCCGTCCTCTGAAGTCTATCGACGGACTGACAGGACATGCCGTTAGTCAATCGATGGTCCGTCAGTCAGGCCCATCATTGGCCCCCACAGCTTTTAATTTAGGGGTCTTTTCTCCTAGATTCATCAAAAGTTAGAGCAAAAGGGAAGAAACATGCGATAGCTTTCTCAAGAACAACCAAGAGGTTTTCCTCAGTTCCAGCCCCAAAATCGAGAGATTTCTCCATGGAATTCGTCACTAGGTATGTGAGATTTCACTAGTGGGTTCCTTTCACCCATTAGGTCCCTAGAATTCAGTCAGATTCTTGATTCCCTTCATATTGTTGAGACATAGGGTTTCTAGAACTTCAGAAATTTGAGATTATTTTGCTGCTATAGTGTTCCTAATCATATTATCATGTATTTGTAACACTTTTGCGTAGATTCTGTTATGAAACTCAGAACCCTAGTTGTGTAGTTCTTTTAGTTCATGAATTACACTAGCTAGGACAGAAAAATAGATATACATGCCTTAGTTTTCAAATGTTTCATTATCAGTACTTTAATGTTGCATTTTCAGTTAGCATGTAAGAATATTGAGCTATCCAGTATATTTCAGTTGTGTTGTACTGTACACATTTCTAGTTGGGCTTAATACTAAGTTGGACTAGGGCCAGTTACCTTTATAGTCCCAGAACTACGTGCCCTTGTAGGTTGTAAGTCCCCTCTGTGGGCATCAGTTTTAGTGTTCACGCCAGTCATGCCTCTACACCCCTGGCAAGGTATATTGGGTCCTCTCGACAGGGCATATACATCGGACTCCACATTTAGCTCATGTGGTTTTATGTCGTTTAATAGTAGCTCCTACAGTCAGATCATAGTGCATCGACCAGGTTACCAGTTACATTCCAGTATTCAGTTTCAGTATGTTATGTACTTGGTCATTGCATTTAGTTTAGTTCATTTTCATTATATCTCAATATCTTTATCATGTTCAAATTATATCATTGTTCAGTATGCTTTGTTTAGTTATATGGTTGTTCAATTTTATCATATCCTGCATGCTCAGCACCTTGCAAGTAGTGACAAATACTCTGAGCTACATCTTTTTGTGATGTAGTTTCAGTTCCTCAGCATTCAGATCACTTGTAGATCAGTTTCCAATCCTTATTCAACAGTAGTAGTGGTGAGTCCTCATTCTTCGAGGAAGATTGACATGTTTTTTATTCAGTCTTCCATTTTAGTTTCAGTTTTGCTAGAGTTAGTTGGGGGCATGTCCAATATCTCTAGTCAGTTAGAATCTTTTATTCAGACATAGTTAGATTCAGTTTTAGTTTTGAGTTGATCTTCTAGTTGTTATTAAACTCATAGTTTTATATATGTTCAAACTGTATTGGGTATTCCCCATTTTAGTTTATGTCATGTTTTAAGCTTCCGCACAGTACTTCTTATTTTAGTTTATCTTAGTATGCTTATGGTATGCCACGTCAGTGTTAGCTTGGGGTCCCTCATGATCCTAGGTTCTGTGTTTACGTCAAGGGGGTAGCCTCGGGGCGTGACATATGTTCTTTTAAATTATACCTTTACTCCCTATTGATTCTAACTACTCTAAACTACTTCTAAACATCTAAAAATCATCCACAACGTGAATAATAAACTCATAATTTAAATTCTAGGTAGAGCTAAGACTCAAGTCTTGAGAGTTCTTTGAGTCATTTTAAGAAGTCTTTTTACAAAATGTTTTTAAACTTGTTTTAAGACTTGAGCATTGAGTTGAGGAAGAGTAAGAGATGCGTTCATTTTCTTTAAAATGATATATGGGAACTAAGTATTCCCAATAAAATTGATTTTACATTTAAGAAAAGAGGAAATACCGATTTTCAAAGAGTTCATGAATAGTTTTCAGTATTATCTCTTTTTAGAGAAACCTTTTGAGTAATAATCTCAAAGTTGAAGAAGAGGAAATGTTTTCTTTAAAACATAATGAACTAAGTATATTTTGGGAGTAGTATTGAGCACCGATATGGGGGAGAGTTCTAACAACTCACAGCCCCCATAAACCATGTAGCCAATGTGGGTAGAAAATGGTCATACTTTTTAGATGATTCCTTTATTGCTTTTTGGCATAGACTATCAGATCCACTTAGTTAAGGAGTTCTATACCCGGACAAAGTAAATGATAGTTCTCGCAGCATGAGCTAGACGATGTATCATCACATAGTTCCTAGTGATGGTTGTCGGTTATAGAATCTCCCAAACAGAGTTATTTTTTATTTTTGCATACAAACAAAGTTTATATTGTATTTCTAATAAATTGAGTTGTTATCTACTATTTTAAGGCTTTTCTGTATACTGCATTATTTCTACTACTTTATATTTAAATGAGTTGAGTTGAGACGAGGTAAGTGTTTCTTTAGTTCCAATTCAAGCTTATGTCATGTTTAAGATTTCCCCTCACATGCTCGTACATTCCATGTACTGACGCCATTTGACCTGCATCTTTTATGATGCAGATACAGGTAACCAGGATCAACATCCAGCGTTTCGTTGATTCAGAGTTGTTTGGTGAGCCTCCTTGCTTCCGGAGGATCCCTTCTTTAGTTTTAGTTATTTCAGTTGTTTATATTATCGGGGGTCTTGTCCCGACATCCCTCATAGTATTAAGGTTTCATATATAGATAGACACTAAGTTCATGAGTCTTTTTATTTTCAGTGGTTCTTGTTAAGACTTGAGTTGCCACTTTGGCTAGTTGAATGTTTATTTCTAAAACATTATGAGTTTATCTTTTAAGACATTTGAGTTATAGTTTACTTTTTAAAGTGCTTTTGATATGAGTAAGTCTTCCGCTAATAGTTAAGCTAGGCCAAGGGTTCGCTTGGGGCCAACAATGGTTCTCGAGTGCTGACCACGTCCAGGGTGTAGGCTCGGGGCGTGATAGCAATTTAGGCTCTTGGCAATAAACTCTGCAATACACCTCTTCATGACATTCCACCAATAGATTTCTCTCAAGTCATGGTACATCTTTGTAGAACCCGGATGAAACGAATATGTAGAACTGTGAGCTTCTACCATGATCCTCTCTTGGATATCATCTGCCTTTGGAACAAACAACCTACTTTGATACCTCAACACATCATCTCCCCTCATTCAAAATTCATCACCTTTTACTTATGAACGTTTGCCTTTAGCTCAAGTAGGATGGGATCTTCGTCTTGCTTCTCTTTCACTTTTGCCACTAAGGATGATTCAGATCCATTCATCATGATAACTCCCTCTTCACTAGAATCTAAAAAATACACCCCTAAAAGTGAGAGTCTATTCACTTTCCTTTGCTAACTCTTTTTTACCTTCCTCAACACGAGCAGTACTCCCATGGACAACCTGCTAGGGGTATCAACAACAACATTAGCCTTACTTGGGTAATAGAGAATAATCATGTCATAATCCATAAGTAACTCTACCCACCTTCTTTATATGAGATTAAGATCCTTCTAACTGAAAACATATTGAAGACTCTTGTGGTAGGTGAACACATCTACATGCACACCATAGAGATAATGACGTCATATCTTGAGAACAAACACCACTGCCGCCAACTCAAGATTTTGAGTCGTATAATTATTCTCATAGATTTTAAGTTTTTTAGGGGCATAAGTTATAATCTTACCATTCTGCATTAACACCTAACCAAGCCCTACTCTGGATGCATGACAATAAACAACAAAGCCATTTGTACCCTGTGCTAGGGTCAATATTGGAGAAATATTCAATCGAGTTTTCAATTCCTAAAATATCTTCTAACAAGCCTAAGACCATTGAACCTAACTATTTTTTGAGTCAACGGAGATGAAATGGATGAAAACCCCTCGACAAGCCTTCTGTAACTGGCAAATTCTACAAGAAATGTTAGTTTTAATGATGTAATATCCTATTCTAAAACAAGGGCATATATGCCATGTTAGTATTAAGAAGAAATAGGAGACAAATTGTTTATTTGACCAAAAAATATTTTTGTGAAAAACAAATATAAATAAAATAAGAAGAAAGGTTGCAACCTAGCGCAAACAAAAAAAAAAGAAAAAAAAAAAGAAAGGAAAAGTCCTAACCCTATTCCTTTAACTCACGTAACAAGAAAAGAAAGAAAAAGAGAACTTCTTTGGAGTCTTTGTTGAAGGAATCTATGCTGTTTATTTGTGATAAAGCGAGAAGGGGGAAGAAAACTATGGATCTGCCTTTCCATTCGAGTGAAGCTAAAGGTGTTGGAAGATATTTTAATAAGAGAAATAGAAGTGGTAGGTAACTTTTCCGAACTTAACTTAATTTAAAGATTTATATTTGTAGATTCCATGACTATAAAATTGGGATTGTAAGAGTTTAAGAAAATAAGGGTTAAAGAGAGAGATGAATCTGTTAAATTCTTGGAATTCGAGTGGGTATGTTAGATGATTAGACTAAGTTCTGGTATTTCAGCATCTATGAAAGGAAATAGACGAGCAGTGAGATTGTATTAGTGTATTACAATGTGATGCTAATCAAGATAGCACTATTTTTTGCGATATAAGACCCAATTAGGCGACTTGGCAGATGAGTCAGTCATGAAACCTTGGGGCTGGGTATTTAACTATAGTATGGATTACCTTAAACGAAGAAATTAACATAAAATTGATATGGACATGATTATAGATTGATTGAAGTGATCCATATGGATTGCTTTCGATGACAAGTTTGGTGTTTCAACACGAGTACTGTGAGTAGTAATCTTACCATGATTTGTGTTTTATAACTTTCATGATTTATACATGGTTTATAAAGTGAATGATTTACTAAAATGTTTTGAACTTGCATACGCGACAAGTCTTTTACTTGATATGATACTGAAACAATTATTTCAGATGAACTCAGTTTTATAAGATATATCTATTGATACTTGAGATATCATTACCGTTATCTAAAGAGTTTAACATTTACTTAAGAAATAGTATTTTGACATATGTTTTGATTAAATTTTTATATGCTATGATTTGATAAAAATTGAATGTCTTATATCGTTTTGAAATGTTGCTACTAATTACAAAGAAAAGTATAAATGGGAGTAGACCTTGATGAATCTCGTAGCTAACGGCGGGTTTGTTAGATCTGGTGCACATTGTAATTACAAATTACCGATAAAGTCCTTGCTAGTTGGAAGGTAGAACTAGCATACCGTTACTGATATCTCTCGAGTAGAGATCTACTGATATGAATAATTAATTCCTTTATGAGGAGTTCACTGTAATTGGCTACTTCTTAAAGAGAAGGTCACACTGATTACATGATTTATCCTTGGAAACCTTCCAGCTATAAGATTTGATACGAAAATGTTTTTATGAGTTTACCGCTAAATATTTATATTGATTTTGTTTACATGAGGCAAATAAGATTGAATATTGTACCCTTTCTAAAAGGATATTGATTTCATTATTTTGATCATCAAACTAGAATGTTTTCTGACTTGTCCCTCATTAAAAATGGTTGTGGTTAAGTATTAGTACTCACTGAGCTAGTGTCTCACTCCTCGCTAAATGTTTTTACAAAGGTGACATTGGAGAAGATTTCATTGATTAGAGAGTGTGGATTAATTGTATCTGGTGCACCTCACATTGCTTCAGGTGGCAAGCGACATATTGAATTGCTATGGTTTCTTTAAAAACTCCTAGAGTCACTCCATTTTTCATTCCTTTCATTCAAGTCATGATTTTTCCTTCGTTTTGTAGTTAAGTGGCTAGTATTAAACCTCTTGTTCATATTTGGAGATGAATTGATATTATTGCGTGACAATTAGATCATTGATGGATATTATGTCTTAATTTATAGTCGTTATTAGTTGTGTTTTGGATTTCTGAGACAGGAAAAATTCAGGATAGATCTATAAACAAAGGAAACTATACCCGATTTTCTATAGAATTTTGGTAAGGCTTGCTTTGGGATTCTCCCCCTTAGCGCCGGTCATTATTCTATTTTGGGTCGTGACAGAGTTTGTATCAGAGCACTAGGTTATTCTTATGACTTATGGAGCACACGTTAGTAGTAGAATCTCAATTATGGTTATGTTGCTAGCCATTTCTATAATCGTGATTCCGTGAGGACATGATAGGATGTGTCTATCTTTCTTTCTCATTCCTCTTCAAGTGTGTGGCTAATAGGGTCTACTAGATGAATCTAGCATTGTTTATCTTTCCATCGCATGCCTTGAACCTAGTCAACTAATAACAAGAATAGTCCAAAGGTTTGGAGTCATCAATGTTCGTGTTTGGAGATGAATTGATATTATTGCATGACAATTAGATCATTGATGGATATCATGTCTTAATTTATAGTCGTTATTAGTTGTGTTTTGGATTTCTGAGACAGGAAAAATTTAGGATAGATCTATAGACAAAGGAAACTCTACCCGATTTTCTGTAGAATTTTGGTAAGGCTTTCTTTGGGATTCTCCCCCTTAGCGCCGGTCACTATCCTATTTTGGGTCATGAAAAAGTTTGTATCAGAGCACTAGGTTATTCTTATGAATTATGGAGCACACGTTAGTAGTAGAGTCTCAATTATGGTTATGTTGCTAGCCATTTCTATAATCGTGATTCCGCAAGGACGTGATAGGATGTGTCTGTCTTTCTTTCTCATTCCTCTTTAAGTGTGTGGCTAATAGGGTCTACTAGATGAATCTAGCATTGTTTATCTTTCCATCGCATGTCTTGAACTTAGTCAACTAATAACAAGAATAGTCCAAAGGTTTGGAGTCATCAATGGCCACCGTGTAAACAATTGTCTTTTCCAATTAAGGGGAGCTTACTGAAGTAGTTGAAATGGCCAAGAAAGAGGTCGTTATGCCACTTTAATGGATTTTGTGCACATATGTGTAGTGTAATTGTCACGCCCCGAGCCTACACCTTGGGTGGGACTGGCACTCAAGAACCATTTTTGGCCCCAAGTGAACCCTTGGCCTGTCAAGACTCTTAGCGGAGACATTAAGCATTAATAAAAGCAAAAAAATGCAACTTTACTCAACTGTCTCAAAATAACTTAGAATGTTTTAGAATTAAACATCCCACTAGCCAAAGTGGCAACTCAACTCTTATAAAAAAACAACTGAAATGCAAAGACTAAAGAACTATAGCTATCTGTCTATGAAGCCTCTAAAACTATGAGGGATGTCACTAAAAGACCCCCGATCATCCTAACAACTGATATACAAAAACAATATAAAAATGGATCCTCTGGAAAGCAAGGAGGCTCACCAATTGACTCTGAATGCTTAACTGGGTCAACGAAGCGCTGGATGGTGATCTTGGTTACCTGTATCTGCATAATAAAATGATGCAGGTCAAATGGCGTTAGTACATTGAATGTACGAGAATGCGAAGGGAAAACTAAACATGACATAAGCTTGAACTTAAATATGAAAGAAACACTGACCTCAACTTTACTCAACTTATGAATACTCAACTCAATACAAAAATAGACAACAATAAAGATGCCGTTTGTATAAAGCATTTAAAACAGTAGATAACATCTCAAAGTATTGGAAATACAATAATATCTCAGTTGTATACAGGTATACAAAAATAAACTTTGTTTGGCAGATTCTCTAACCGACAATCATCACTATGAGCTATGTGATGATACAACCTCTCGCCTATGCTGCCAGAACTATCCTTTAAATTTCCAGGATATAGAACACCTCAACTAAGTGGATCCACTAGTCTATGCTAAAAATCATTAAGGAATCATCTAAAAAGTATTACCCTTTCTACCCACGTTGGCTACATGGTTTATGGAAACTTGAGTTATTATGAACTCATCCCCATATCAGTGCTCAATACTACTCTCAAAATATACTCAGCTCATATGTTTAAAAACATAACTCTTTCTCTATGGTTTGAGGTTATTACTCAAAAGGCTTATCTCTTAAAAGAGATGGAACTCAAAACTACTCATGAAAACACTTTTAGAAATCGGTGTTCCCTTTCATCTTAAATGTGAAAACATTTGCTCTTTGGGAGTACTTAGTCCCCATACATCATTTAAAGAAATGAACTCAGCTCTACTCTTTCTCAAACTCAATGCTTAAGTCTTTAAAACAAGTTTAAAACGATTGTAAAAGACTTTTGAAAGACTCTAAGAACTCTTTAGACTTGACTCTTAACTCTACCTTGAATTTGAATTATGGATTCAAGGGTTATGATCTCACGTTATAGATGATCTCTTGATGTTTAAACGTACCTAAGAGTGTAGAAAACAACTAGAAAACATACGTACGATTCGAGGAAACTCAAACTGAAAGAAGTGGGAAAGGGTAAAGGACTTGGCGACCCTGGCATATTGAATGACGTAGGGAGCCAGACCCTGAATTGCAGAGGCTGGGTTGGGGTGCACTGAGTGGCATGGCATCCCAGATCCAAAACCACAGACCCCTCATGCTGGCATACTGAGTGGCGCGGTGCCTCCTCCCAAAAAACCCACAAATTTTGTTGTTTGTTTTTTGACCCTAAATCATCTAGATTCGATTGATTCCTTCTCCAAAAACTTAGATTTGAATACCCAACCGAAGTATACAAGAATCTATTAAAAAAAACCTTAAATCTCATAAAATGAACTCACGAACTTCCCCAAAACCCAACAATCAAGATTCAAACGAAACTTCAACGAAAAATTCATCAAGAACTCATTTACTCTACTTTCAAGAACGTAAAAACGCTGAATTTAATCATGATTAACTCATGGGTGAATGAACCCAACGCTATGTGATCTCACATACCTCGTAGGGATTAACCCTTGGGGAAATCCGCAAGCGAAATCTCAAGAACGCGATTAACTTTGATTTTTCTCCTCTTTTCTCTTCTCTCAAAGCCCTAGCGTAAAATTTGACTACGTAAACTGAACCAATTCAGTTTAGACCCCTAATTAATTACTAAAAACGAAATAACTTAATTGGGTATGGAAAAGACCAAAATACCCCTCTTAAATCTGGGTAACTTTCCTTAACTGCACAACCCAACTTCAAACGGGCATAACTCACTCATACATGCTCGAAAATTAGCAAACTCAGTGGTGTTAGAAAGATAATTCAAAGAACTTTCATTTGATATCTTATATACCACCTAATTCATCACGTACCGAAAGTTGTTTTTCTTTGAAGTTGACCCAAACTCATACCTAGCATATCTTGCCAGTATTTCTAAATTTAATCTTTACAAAAATGATTTCTTTGCATTTCTAGTTTCTTTCTAAGGCGAGATGTTACATTATCTCCCCCTTGGGATCATTCGTTCTCGAATGAGGTCACTCTAAGTAGGCTAAGGGTGTAACATCTAACATTCAGTTCAAACACCCACAAGCAAATCTAACACATTCAGCATATCAATTAAAGAGTACTAAGAAGAGAATTAGTACCTTGATCTGGAATTTCTCCTGGCTCAAAGAGATGTGGGTATCTCTTCTTCATATCTTCCTCAGCCTCCCACGGAGCTTCCTCAACAAACTGATTCCTCCATAGGACCTTGACTAATGCTACCTTCTTGGTTCTCAACTTGCGAACCTGACGGTCTAGGTCTGAACAGTAATCTCCTCGTAAGATAAGCTATCCTTAATACCAATATTTTCAGTAGGTATAATAAGTGAAGGATCACCCATACACTTCTTCAACACAGAAATGTGAAACACTAGATGAACTGCTGCTAACTCTTGCGGTAGCTCCAACTCATAAGCTACATTACCAATCCTTTTAGATATTCAGTAAGGACCAATATACCGTGGACTAAGCTTCCCCTTCTTACCAAATCTCATAATACCCTTCATGGGTGAAACTTTCAAGTATACCCAATCATCTACTTCAAACTCTAAATACCTTCTCCTAACATCAGTGTAGGATTTCTGACGACTCTAGCACTATTTTCAACCTCTCTTGAATAACTTTCACTTTGTCCATAGCTTCATGAACTAATTTTGGTCCTATAAACCCAAATTCACCAACCTCAAACCATCCAATAGGAGATCTGCATCCTCTCCCATAAAGAGCTTCATAAGGAGCCATATAGGTGCTAGAGTGATAACTATTGTTATAAGCAAACTCAATGAGAGGTAGGCGATCATTCCAATTACCCTTGAAATCAATCACACAAGCCCTCAACATATCTTCTAAAGTTTGAATAGTGCGCTATGCTTGATCATCTTCTGAGAATGGAAGGCAGTACTCAAGTGCACCTTCGAACCCAAACCTTTCTTAAAAGACTTCCAGAACTATACAGTAAGTTGTGCACCTCTATCTGATATACTCGAAACCGAAACTCCAAAAAGTCTTACTACCTATTTAATAAATTACGGCATAATCCTCTGCTGAATGAGTAGTCTTTACCGGCAAAAATGGGTTATTTAGTTATTCTATCAACAATCACCCAAATGGAATGACGGCCTGCTAGACCGCGACAAACCAGTAATGAAATCCATATTGATCATCTCCCACTTCCATTCCGGAATATCTATATTCTGAACCATACCACCGGACTCCTTACCATCCGCAATCTAGTGGGCAAGTTGAGGTGTCGAATAGAGAGATAAAGAAAATCCTTGCAAAAACTGTGAACGCCAACAAAACTGATTGGTCAAGAATGCTTGATGATGCTCTATGGGCCTATCACACCGCATTAAATACTCCTATAGGTATGTCCCCCTAAAAACTTGTATACGGGAAGTCATGTCACTTGCTTGTAGAGCTAGAGCATAAAGCAATATAGGCGCTAAAGAAGTTGAATTTGGATTAGGGCTCCACATCGAGTCAAAGGCTAATGGATATGAATGAGCATGATGAGTTTCGCCTAAAAGTATATGAAAGTTCAGCCTTGTATAAAGAGAAGATGAAAACGTACCAGGATCAAAAGATTAAAAAGCGTGAATTTGTTGTTGGTGATCTGGTGCTCTTATTAACTCAAGGTTGAGGTTGTTTCCTGGCAAACTCAAGTCCAAGTGGACTGGGACATTCAGAGTGACTCAAGTAAATATGGAGCGGTCGAGCTTGAGAACAAGGAGGGAACGAGGTTCAAAGTGAATGGGCTGAAGATCAAGGTCTACATGGGGAAATAAAAGAGTGTGCAAGAAGTGATTGAGGCCTATTATCTTGATGAAGTCTAAGTAATCAAGGTGTCTGCGTCGTGCCGCAATGTTAAATCAAGCGCTACTTGGGAGGCAACCCAAGATGTACCATCTAGCCAACTATAGGTTTTTCTTTTCGATATAGGAGTTTTCCTATTTCTTTTTTATTTTTGTAGCTCTTTAAAGTGATGTTTATTTTTTTATTAATGTTGGCTCGATATAGATTAGGGTCCGTGTCTAAAAAGTTTCTAGAAAATGTAAAAGGAAAGTCCTAATGGTTGCTACGTGTGTAGGGACGAAAAGCAAAATCTGCAGAAAATAGTTGTGCAGTGGTCTACAGACCCCATCAACGGTCCGTTGGTCATTACACGGACCGTGGATGGCGTTCGCAGATCCTAGGTTAATTATCAAAATTTTCTAAGTGTCAGAGTGACCTACGGATCCAACCCATGGTCCGTAGGTCGACCCATGAATTGTCAATGGGGTCTCGTGGGTCCAACCTAGGGTTTCTGCCTAACCCGAACCAGACCCTTTTTTATTAAAACCCTTCATTTTTAAATCACTTCCCTCTACCATATTCTCTCCCCAACCGTTATAACCGATCCTTTACCCCATAATCCTCCATTAATGACTCTCTAATCACTCCCAAAGCTTATCTTAATAAATCCCATATCCCATACCTTCCCTCATCTCTCCCAAATCATTCTAATTTCTCCATTGTTCTTCCCTACCACTGTCACTGTTTGGGTTCTATGTCGAAGGCTAGCAAGGGTTCAAAGGTTTTCATTGCACTAACACACTCACCAACTTCGATTACTTGTAAGGTAAACGATTTCAACCTAACTTTGAATTCATTGTTCATTGTCTAAACCATGAAATCACGAAGTTGAAACTTGACCTTGGGTTGTCAATCCTCTATTTGGATGTTGAATTTTAGTTAGAAACACCCTTGGAATGACAGTTTGTGAGTGTGTTATAAATTAAAACCACATAAATTGGTTAATAGGTCTAAATTGGAAGTTTTGACTTAGGGTTGTTCAACGGTTTTGTGTAAATGTGAATAAAATTGACTGATCACAACCCTAGGGATAACGAACTACCAAAATATATGTTGAAATGCATGTGTAGGACTAGTTTGATTCTGTGTTTGTTGAAATATGGCATTAAGTGTGAGTTCAAAATCTAAAACATGGAACAAAACTGACCCACAACTTCAATCCACGAACCGTAGGTCTAGGTCTATGAACCAGTGGCACACACAAAATTACTCAAGCATAGAACCATGGTGTGGACTACGGTCCGTCGTTTGATTGATAGACCATTCTAAAAATCTGTGGTTCGACCATATGAGACCCAACAATGGGAACTCTGACCTACGGAGGGGACCCACTGACCGTCATCCCATCGACGAACCATAGGTACCTACCGTGGGTCAACAGTTCAGCTACTGTTGAGAAATTGTTTTAGTTTTTGTGTGGGTTCGATTCTTGTTGGAAAATTATTCTGTGAGTCTTATTTTCTTGTTTTAGTACTAACTAGTCTTCCACAGGTACCACGGCCCCTAAACAAGCTCCAACCTACACACCAAAGGGCAAGTCCAAATCTGTCACCCCTTTTCGACATCTGCTTGATGATGACGCTGACACCGAGTATATACCACCTACCACCAGGATCTCCCTCAATTCCCCCGCACGACTAGGAATAGAGCCCAGCAGGTTAGCTCCGACGGGGTCACTTCCCCCAGTCTGAGGAAGGGGCCATACAGATCAGAGCACAAGCTGGCTCACAGTCGCATTTCGGCTCTAGTCCTAGCGGCAGTAGCGCTTCTTCATTAGATATCGATAGCTCAGGCGACAGCTGGTACCTACCAGAGTTAAGCCTTCCCCCAAGGCCGATGAGGTGAACAAATGGTGTGTCCCTGGCCATCATTAGATATATGAGAATGGCATGATGTTGAATGAGCACCGGTGGATGGCTAGGATCGTGACTGAGGAGCGCAGGATCCTTACAGGAAACCTCACACTACACCAGCTACTGAGGATCTCTTCCGGAGACATCGATGTAAGTTAATGGCATGGAACCCCTGAAAATACAGCGAAGAGATGACTAGAGAGTTCTATGCTTCTTATGTTGCCACCGTCAGAAACTCCAACTCTAAACAGGTCAAACCCACAACTCAACCTCCACTTCAGTCCACATTGGTGCGGGGATTCCCGGTCGACATCTCAGAGTTCACCATTCGTAGGTTCTTATATGGCCCAGCCTACACTCTACATATCAATACAACAGATTATGACTATCAGATGGGCATCATTCAGAGGGGGGTGTTTCACAGGGATGCTGATCAGAGGGAGACATTGTTTAGGTGGTTGGCTCATCATACCGCCGAGGATAGGAAACGCATTGAGTAAGTTCAAACTCCTAGCCTGGGTATTAGGAAGGCTACACTGAGCTTCGTTGCAAAGTACTTCTGGTTGTTGGTACGGAATAGACTGTCCCCGACTCAGGCAGACAATGTGGTTATATGGGATGGGGCGGTGATGTTTGCAGCCATTCTAGCAGGTTTGGAGATTGACTTTTCCCGCATCTTTATAACATAGATCCACGAGAGGGCCTTCAAGACCACCACCACCTTGCTCTTCTCGTGTCTCATTTTCTAGCTCTGTAGAGATGCTTCTATTCCCATTTGGCATTGTGACTGGTTACTTGATGCGACTAAGACTCTGGACATCAGCCTCATTCAGGATTATGCCAACCTAGCTGCACCATGGAGAGAGCCACATGTTGCTATCCTGCCCTTGGGTGATGACCTAGCAATGGACGTAGAGTAGATGCAGGCCGATGACACCACCATTCTGGCCCTTACAACAGATGCTCAAGCTACACTATCTCCAGCCACTAGTTAGGCCCCTAGCTCATCCCGAGCCACTCCCTATTCAAGGTCCACTCGCGTTCCTCTAGCTCGAGTTCAGAAGCTGGAGACACAGATGACCATACTATTGTAGCATATGAAGCCGTGGTGTCACGACCCAGGGGTACCCCCTAGATGTTACAAGGCATAGAACCCCAAAAGGATCCATGTTAGCCACTTAGCATATCATAACATAAATCATTAGAACAATAAGAGTAAAAACACATTTCAAGTCCAAAATTTCATAAAGGAAAGCGGAAGTCTAGACTTGTCTCAATTAGCCTTATATTACAATAGTCGAATCAAATTGGGTCAGAGCCCATACAACATAATCCGAAAATGAAATACAAGAAAAGGAACTATAATGATAATATCCATCCTCGAATCATGAGGACTCACCACAAGCAAGGAGAAATGAACAAATCCAAGCACTAGCCACAATGGGGACCACCTTGAGAACCGGACCCTACACTTGGGAAAAATGTAGGAAAATATGGGTTAGTACAAAAATGCACTAAGTATGATAGTCATGCATAAAATCATGAAAACATGCCGAAAAAGGGACATTTTAGTTGAAAGCATGATATTTACTAAGTTAAAGAATCATTTTGAAGATAATGGAAAAGCATAAGTCAAAAGCATAATGAACTCATTATTCATCATATCATAAGAGGAACATACCATAAATACCATCAAAGCATACTTGTGCAATGCATGAATAAGATCCCATAATCCCATCCACACTAGGTAAGGCCTCTTGAGTAACTATAGTTCATAATTCATATTCTTGTCCATACTATTATAAGGGAGATTAGCCTTAACCGACATAGACCATGTGAGCTTACAATGGAATCCGGTGTCTACCCTACACCGAAAAAGGGTTGTCCTATTTGCCTAAGCTAGAACCATACTCTTAGCTTAGGTGGATCCACTAGCTAAATACCTATGTGGGCACATAGTTTATTGGATAAGGAGATTGCTTCTAGAAACCTGGGCTCAACTAAGGTATAAGGTTTCCATCTCATGAGATACATACTTTGGGAACCCAGACTCAACTAAGGTAGAAGGAACCCATTTGGAAAGCTAGACTCAACTAGTGTAAAATCTTTCATTGGGAAGTCGGACTCAACTAACGTACAAGATTCCATCTCATATTCATATCCAGTCGGTGCTAAGCATTAAATCTAATAGATTACCTATTAAGTCTTGACCTTTGTTCATATGCATAGAATAATGGCTTGACACTTAATCCAACATAATTCAAACTATAGCTCATAGGTTCAATAGGTGAGTATAGTCTTTCAACCTTAGAATCATCATATTGTGAGAACCATTCTCATTATATCATATTCATACTTAGGTGTCTACATATGGATAACTTCAAACAACACAACAATTAGATCATAATCATTTTCACTTTACTCTCAAAGTGTTCTTTAAGCATATACATCAATCACATAATCATGCATAATTCTCATACTTTGCCCTTCAAGGATCATAGATCATATTCAATCAACACATCTAAAATTACTACATTAGACATGGATATAATCATAGTTCAAGTAACCCAATTACTACATACATAATCTCATACCATTCTTCTATAATCAACAAACCCACATCACAAGATCATAATTGAATAATATGGGGGTTTCATGTGTTCTTGGGTAATTCAACATAAAATCAATTATAATTCATTAATTCGATCATAATATGAAGTAATTGAAGCATTAGAATCGGTTTTTTTGAAAGGAACCCATGACTTGGAGACAAACCATAATTTTTGGGAAATTTCTATCTTTGAAATTGGGGTTTTGAAGGGACTCAATGGATGAAAACTATCCATGTATGAAGGCATACCATACCTTAACAATGGAATTGAGTAGCAAAACTTGCTCCTTGAACCGTAGCCCCAACTTGCTTCATCTTCTTCTTCCTTGAAGTTCTTGTAAGAGAATTTTTGGAGGGAGATGAACTTTGGGAAATATTTGTGTGTGGTGAAACTATGACTTAAGTGAATTTGACTTAAAAAGGACTTATATATTTACCCTAAACTTACCCAAAATGATTTCATTTTGATAGGACTTAAAATGGAATTTCCCAAAATATCCTCACTTAAAGTGAGCTGCCATGTGCCACGAGGGGCACCACGAGCCGTGGTCCCCTCTGTGGACTTGAGGCAGTGGCTTGGGAAACTTGTGCCTTTAGCTCACAAGCCCAAGACATCTTCACGAGGGGCTCCACGAGCCGTGGTCCCTCTCGTGGGCCTTGAGGCAGTGGCTTGCCACCTTGTTCACCATGCTCACACCACCAAGGCATGACCAAGGCCACTCCCATGGCCCGTCTAAGGCTTCATGAGCCGTGAAGTGGCTCGTGTGGAGGTGCCAATTTGGGGCATCCTTGGGGAGGCTACAACCTCCACCTTCATTAGTGGCACCACGACTCGTGGTGATCACCACTAGTCGTGAAGGCCCTCGTGGTCTTGGGGTAGTGCCTTGGCAAGGCTTGGGCAGCCTTGGCCCTTGGCCCAAGGACACCTCCATGACTCTAACCCTTAAACGTTTAGCTCTAGTTTTAGCCTAATAATTTCTGGAGTGTTACAATATCTCCACCTTGGGAACATTCATCCTCGAATGATTATCTAGACGCCTTACGGAAGTAAAGACTCAAGAGTACCAGCCCATAATGCATGAAACATCAAAATAATGGACAATTCAAAGGAGGCAACATCAACTCCAACTCAAACATAATCAATGCATCATAAGGAAGTAGGAACTACATCTAACAATCCATTATGCATGAAACTCAACATTTCTCATATTCATAGGAGAAACTACCTTCTCCAACTAAAAGAATGCTCAACACAATACCATTGAGCCAATATGAAATTACTCTCAAAAGCATACCAAAGCATGTTCATCAACTCATCTCATGAAGTCAAATAGACAACTGTTACTAAATGCACAACAACTTAATGAACATAAATTATGAAAACTTATTTTCTTACTAAACATGAATTTCTCAAGAGCATGCATAACATAGGGAAATCATGGCAAAACACATATACACAAATGACTCCCAAAACACTAAAACTCAAGAGGAACTACTTACCTCAAGCTTGAATAGGAGTAGAAGGAAATAGATGAGGATATCGGGACTTCATATCGGCCTCGGCCTCCCAAGTAGCACCCTCAACTAAATTATTTCTCCATAAAACCTTCACGGATGCTATTTCCTTGTTTCTCAATCTCTGGACTTGCCGGTCTAGGATCTTTACCGGAACCTCTTCATATGAAAGGCTTTCGTCAACTCCCAACCCTTCTAGGGGAATAATGGACACCGGATCTCCAATACACTTCTTAAGCATAGAGACATGAAATACCGAGGCCAACTGATTTTACAAATCCAACTCATAGGCAACTTTCCCAATACACTTCAAAATATGATATGGGCCTACATACTGGGGACTAAGTTTCCCTTTCTTGCCAAACCTCATCACACCCTTCATAGGTGAGATTTTCAAATAGACCCAATCATTAACTTCAAATTCTAGATCCCTTCTTCTCACATCGGCATAAGATTTTTATCTAATTTGAGCCATTCTCAACCTCTCTCTAATGAGCCGAACTTTCTCAATAGCTTCATAAACCAATTCAGGACCAATAAGAGCAATTTCACCTACCTCAAACCAACCAATCGGAGACCTACATCTCCTACCACACAAGGCTTCAAAGGGAGCCATACCGATACTAGAGTGATAACTATTATTGTAGGCAAACTCTATTAATGGCAAGTGGTCATCCCAATTACCTTTGAAATCTATAACACATACCCTTAACATATCCTCCAATGCTTGGATGGTACGCTCCACTTGCCCATCGGTTTGGGGATGAAAAGTTGTGCTAAGCTTAACCTTAGTACCAAGCCCTTTTTGGAATGACTTTTAAATGTGTGAAGTAAATTGAGTACCCCGATTGGAATTAATAGATAAAGGGACCCCATGCAACTTCACTATCTTACTTATATACAACTTGGCATAGTTTTCCGCCGAATAGGACACCTTGACGGGAATAAAGTGAGCTGATTTTGTCATCCTATCTATAATGACCCAAATAGAATCATTTTTCCTTTGGGTGCGAGGCAAACCAACAATAAAGTCCATATTTACATCTTCCCACTTCCAAGTGGGGATACTTATATCTTGGGACAAGCCTCTCGGTATTTGATGCTCAACCTTAACTTGTTGATAATTCAGTTATTTGGATATAAATCCCGCAATATATTTCTTCATACCGTTCCACTAATAGGCTTCCCATAGATCACGGTACATCTTGGTGGCTCCCGGATGAATAGAATACTGAGAACTATGGGCTTCCTCTAAAATTTGCTCCTTCAAACCATCAACATCCTGAATACATAACTGACCTTGGAACTTAAGCACCCCATCTCCCCCTTGGGAGAAATCCTCAATGGACTTCTTGAGTACCAACTCTTTCAACTTAACTAATATAGGATCAAGGTCTTGTTTAGACTTCAAATCCATCACAAAGGACGATTCAGTTATGGACCATGATGCCACCCTTGGTGGAATCCACTAGTTGAACACCTAGCTGAGCCAACCTATGCACCTAATGAACCAACTCCTTTGTTTCATCATCTACACGAGCCACACTACCCATCAACAACCTACTAAGAGCATCTTTTACAACATTAGCCTTACTAGGGTGATAAAGGACACTCATATCATAATCCTTTAATAACTCTAACCACCTCGTTGTTGGAGATTCAAGTCCTTTTGACTAAACACGTATTGAAGACTTTTGTGATCGGTGAAAACATCCACACGGACCCCATACAAATAATGGCTTCATATTTTCAAGGGAAACACAACTGCCGCTAATTCAAGATCATGGGTCAGATAATTCTTTTCATGGACTTTAAGTTGCCTTGAAGCATAGGCAATTACCTTATCATTTTGCATAAGCACACATCCCAACCCAACTCTAGAGGCATCATAATACACCACAAAACCATCCGTACCCTCCGGTTAGGTCAACACCAGAGCGAAGTAAGTCTATCTTTCAATTCTTTGAATCTTTTCTCACAAGCTTCCGACCACACAAACTTAGCATCATTTTGAGTCAATGACGTTAACAGAGAAGCAATGGAGGAAAACCCCTCAACAAATCTCCTATAGTAACCGACCAAACCCAAAAATCTTCTAATGTCGGAAGGAGTTAGAGGTCTAGGCCAACTCTTGACTACATCCGTCTTCTTAGGATCTACCTCAATACCCTCACTTGACACAATAAGACCAAGGAAAGATACATATCTCAACCAAAAGTCACACTTGCTAAACTTTGTAAAAGGTTGTTGGTCCTTAAGAACTTGCAATACAATTCTCAAATGGCCCACTTGTTCATTACCACTCCTCAAATAAATCAAAATATCATCGATAAACACAATCACAAACATGTCTAGGTATTGCCTAAACACTTTATTCATCAAGTCCATAAATGCTGCCGGGGCATTTGTCAACCCAAATGACATAACCATAAATTCATTGTGTCCATACCGGGTTCTAAATGCCGTCTTTGAAATATCAACCCCTCTCACCCTTAATTGGTGATAACCCGAATGATGATCAATCTTAGAAAAATAGCGAGCCCCTTGAAGGTGGTCAAACAAATCATCAATTCTCGGAAGGGGATAGTTATTCTTGATGGTCACTTTATTCAATTGAAGATAGTCGATACACATCTATGAGACCCATCATTCTTTCTAAAAACAACACATGAGCACCCCATGGAGATATACTTGGTCGGATTAAACCCTTATCTAGCAAATCCTTTAATTGTTCTTTCAACCCAGCCGGAGCAATTGTATAAGGAGGAATGGAGATAGGATGCGTATCTGGTAAAAAGGTCAATACCAAAATATATTTCCCGCTCAGGAGGAATACCGGGCAAATCATCGGGGAAAACTTTTGGGAACTCATTCACTACCGGAACTGACTCTAAAGAAGGGGTTCAGACTCAACATCCATCACCCTAACATGATGGTAAATATACCCTTTGGAGATCATTTTCCCAGCATTAAGGCAAGATACAAATTGACCTCTAGGGATAGAATTCCCCCCTTCCATTCTAAGATAGGCTCATTTGGAAATTGGAATCTAACCACCCGAGTCCTACAATCGATAGAGGCATAACATGCATGCAACCAATCCATACCCGAAATCACATCAAAGTTTATCATGTATAACTCCACCAAATCCACAAAAGTAACTATGTGGGACAAGGAAATGGGACAACTTCTATAAACTCTCTAAGCCACCGCCGAGTAACCAATTGGGGTAGAGACCAAAAAAGGTTCTACTAACACTTCGGGGAGTATTTCAAGGCATATACATTAATAGAAAAGACTTTTAACATACCAGTCACCACATCCGGGGAGTTCTCTTGGTCACCTCGAGATTGAAGTGCATTTAAGAGGTTTTTCTTTTGAGCATTGTAGTTGGAACCGCTTGGAGGAGCTTGTTTATCTTCCCTTAACCTTGAGCATTGGACAATCTCACATATTGTGGCCAACTTTCCCACAACTAAAACACCCATCTATACTAACAAGGCACTTGCCATCATGCTTTCTACCACATTTAGCACAATTTGGCCTAGCAACATAAGAACCACCACTATTACCTCCTTGAGGTTGACGGTTTTAAACTCTATCCTTTTTGACCCTTGGAGCACTAGAGGAGCCTTGGTCGGAGAACCTTTGTCGACCTGGTCCATCGGACCTAGCATTGGAGAAGTTCCATCACCGGTTCTTGATCTTTTTACCTCTTTATTCTTTTTCTTAAGTTTGGACTCCTCAATTTGTTAAGCATACACCATAATCCTTGAGATATCCATTTCATGATGAAGTATTGTCGTACGACATTCTTCTTTAACCAAGTCGGACACACCCATCAAAAACCTACTCATCTCATCCCTCAAATCCGCCACCATAGTCGAAGCATACTTTGACAATTGAGTGAATTTTAGGGAATACTCTCTCACCCTTATAGTTCCTTGGCAAACGTTAATGAATTCCTCTACCTTAGCTTCCCTCAACTCTCGAGGAAAGAGTCTATCAAGAAATGCCACTTTGAACATTTCCTATTCAATAGGGCCCGCTCCTACGGGTCTTCCCTTCATCTACAATTCATACCATACTTAAGCAACATCATATTGTATTATCATCCCGTTGTCACGTTTGTCCTTTAGTTGGTAGGTGGCTAACCCCGCCATCTCTTCTGAAGACACCCCCATAATATCAAGGACTTTATAAACCTCATCGTTAAACCTTTGGGGATCCTCTTCCACTTTAGAGCCATGAAACTCAGGAGGGTTCATTCTAGAAAAATCCCTAACCCTTGAAGCAGCCAAATTTACATTAGGATTCACCGGAGATACAAATTTATTATTGGCTTGAGCCGTCACGACTTGAGACAACATTTGGATAGTAGACCTAAACTTTGCATGGGTCACATTTTCAACCACGAGATCAACCGGAGCTTGATTAGCTTGAGGTGCTTCCTCATTCACATTGACACCCTCCATTCTTCTAGTATTAGCCCTTTGTGTATTCATATCCTGAAGACACAAGAGACGGATTAGAAGAGGGACTTTATAGAGTTAAACTCTAAGGCACGACATAAGAGTAATGAAAGAAGTGGCATTTCCTAAACATCTTATAGCCTCTCATTCATAAGTGTGGGGAGTTTCACACTCATGAAAAAGACTGTACTAGATGTGGCTTATGAGACATCATCCTAGAATCATTCTAAACATTGTGCTCTGATACCAAGTTTGTCACGACCCAAGGGAACTCCATAGATGTAACAAGACACATAGAACCCTGAAAGGCTCCATGTAAGCCACTTAGCATATCATAACATAAAACATTAGAACAATAAGGGTAAAAACACATTTCAAGTAGAAAATTTTCATAAAGGAAAGCGGAAGTCTAGACTTGTCTCAATTAGCCATCTATTACAATAGTCAAATCAAATTGGGCCACAACCCATACAATATAATCCGAAAATGAAATACAAGAAAAGGAACTACAATGATAATATTTGTCCTCGGATCATGAGGACTCACCACAAGCAAGGAGAAATGAACAAATCCAAGCACTAGCCACAATGGGGACCACCTTGAGAACCCGACCCTACATTTGGGAAAAATGTAGGAAAAATATGGGTTAGTACAAAAATGCACCAAGTATGATAGTCATGCATAAAATCATGAAAACATGCCGAAAAAGGGACATTTTAGTTGAAAGCATGATATTTACTAAGTTAAAGAATCATTTTGAAGATAATGGAAAAGCATAAGTCATAAGCATAATGAACTCATTATTCATCATATCATAAGAGGAACATACCATAAATACCCTCAAAGCATACTTGTGAAATGCATGAATAAGATCCCATAATCCCATCCACACTAGGTAAGGCCTCTTGAGTAACTATAGTTCATAATTCATATTCTTGTCCATACTATTATAAGGGAGATTAGCCTTAACCGACATAGACCATGTGAGCTTACAATGGAATCCAGTGTCTACCCCACACCGAAAAAGGGTTGTCCTATTTGCCTAAGCTAGAACCATACTCTTAGCTTAGGTGGATCCACTAGCTAAATACCTATGTGGGCACATAGTTTATGTGATAAGGAGATTGCTTCTAGAAACCTGGGCTCAACTAAGGTATAAGGTTTCCATCTCATGAGATACATATTGGGAAGCGAGACTCAACTAAGGTAGAAGGAACCCATTTGGAAAGCTAGACTCAACTAGTGTAAAATCTTTCATTGGGAAGTCGGACTCAACTAACGTACAAGATTCCATCTCATATTCATATCCAGTCGGTGCTAAGCATTAAATCTAATAGATTACCTATTAAGTCTTGACCTT
>JAJOOR010022309.1:0-35474 GCA_036250505.1 Solanum acaule | reverse complement strand
CGAACAGTCAGTGCCAGCAAGTCATAAATGACTTGGGGTCGCTACAGGAATGCTCTATACGAGGAAAAGAATTCTTTAATTTAAAAATGACCTGGAGGGTCATTACAATAAGTTTTAAATAAAATATTTGAAACTGAAAGACTCTCCAAAACTGCCTATCTATGAAGCTTCTACTATATATAGACGAGTGTCGGGACAAGACCCACAACAACTCAAAATTCTACTAATACTAATAAATCATAAAACTGGAGTCCTTCGGAAGCAAGGAGACCTCATTCGAAAGCTGATGAGCGGATGAAGTGATTGTCACACCCCGAGCCTACACCCTGGTCGGGACTGGCACTCGAGAACCATTGTTGGCCCCAAGCGAACCCTTGGACTAGCTAGACTCTCAGCAGAAGACTTTATGCATTAATAAAGATATCACAAGCACTTAAATCAACTGTCTCAAAATAATTTAGAATGTTTTAGATATAAACATTCAACTTAGCAGAGTGGCAAACCAAGTCTTAACATAAACAACTAAAAATGGAAAGACTAGAGAACTATAACTATCCGTCTATGAAGCCTTTAAAAATAATGAGGGATGTCGGGACAAGACACCCGATTATCCTAACAACTGAAATACTAAACAATGAAAAAGGGATCCTCCGAAAAGCAAAGAGGCTCACAAACTGAATCTGAGTGCTCAACTGGATCAACGAGGCAATGGATGTTGATCCTGGTTACCTGTATCTGCATCATAAAACAATGCAGGCCAAAATGCACTAGTACATTGAATATATGAGCATGCGAGGGAAATACTAAACATGACATAAACTTGAAATGAATTCTGAAAGAACACGTGCCTATGGGAGTCTTGAATGCGGTGCGATACGCCCATAGAGCATCATCAAGCCTTCTTGACCAGTCCGTTCTATTGGCGTTCACAGTCTTTGAAAGGATTTGCTTTTTCTCTCTGTTTGACACTTCAACCTGCCCACTAGACTTCGGATGGTAAGGAGTAGTTACATTGTGACAAACTCCATATTTCTCTAGTAACGCCTTGAACAACTTATTACAAAAGTGAGAACCTCCATCGCTTATAATTGCCCTAGGTGTACCAAATCTGGAGAAGATACTCTTTTTCAGGAATGCGGTGACACTCTTACCCTCATTGTTTGAAAGCACAATTGATTCCACCCATTTCGACACATAATCAACCGCAACAAGAATATACTTCATCCCATGTGAACTCACAAATGGACCCATGAAGTCAAGGCCCCAAACATCAAATAACTCAATCACCAATATCAGATTCATAGGTAGCTCTTGTTTCTTTGAAATTTCTCCTTCTCGTTGGCAACGGTCACAAGACTTGGCGAAATCATAAGCATCTTGGTGGATGGTAGGCAAGTAATACCCAAACTATAAGATTTTATGCGCAGTCCGAATACCACTATGATGCCCACCAACAGGCGATAAATGATACACCTCTAGTATACTCATCATCTCAACCTTGGGCACACAATGACGAATAATCCCATCAGCACAAATACGAAACAAGTAAGGCTCATCCCAAAAGAACTTCTTCACATCATGCATAAACTTTTTCCTTTGGTGGAATGACAAATCCGATGGAACCAAATCACTTGACAAGTAGTTAGCAAAATCTGTGAACCAAGGAATAAGCTCATAAGAAGCATCCAATACCTGTTCGTCTGGGAATGCACTATTAATTTTAGCCCCATCTCCTAACTTGAGCATAGCTTCCTCCTCTAATCTGGAAAAATGATTGGCAACTTGATTTTTTGTCCCCTTTCTATCCTTCACCTCAAAATCAAACTCTTGCAGCAACAATACCCATCTAATCAACCTGGGTTTTACATCATTTTTAGCCATCAGATACATCAATGCAGAATGGTCAGTATGCACTATGACTTTAGTACTAAGTAAGTGGGATTGAAATTTCTCGAATGCGAAAACCACAACAAGGAGTTCCTGTTCAGTTATCGTATAGTTCTTTTGTGCCACATTCAGACCTTTGCTGGCATAGTAAATCAGATGAAGAATCTTCTCTCACCTCTGTCCCAATACCACACCAAGCACCACTCCACTCGCATCACACATCACTTCAAACAGTTACCCCCAATCTGTTGAAATAATGATAGGTGTGGAAACTATCCTTGCTTTGAACTCTCCAAATGCTCTCGGACAAGCATCATCAAAATTCAAACTTACACTCCTTTTCGAAAAGTTTGCACAATGGGTGTGCAATTTTAGAGAAATCCTTGATAAACCTCCGATAAAAGCCTACATGCCCAAGAAAACTTCTAACACCTTTAACAAAGATAGGTGGTGGAAGCTTTTCTATTACCTCAACTTTAGCTCTATAAACCTCAATACCCTTCTCAGAAATCCGATGACCCAAAACTATCCCCTTTTTCACCATGAAGTGACAATTTTTCCAATTGAGCACAAGATTGCACTCTTGGATGGACAATCCATGGACCAGACCTACGGTTCGTGGTTCAATCCACGGGCCGTGGTTGGCCTCTGTCGGATGGCATCAAAAAATTCTGAAAACTGTTATTTTTCCATTTCTCGAATTCGAGGTGTTAAATTTTTTAAAAAAAAACATAAATATATGCATGATATACATACAATATATATCAAATATGCATAAAAAATATGTTGTATAAGTATATATAGAAAATAAAGATACTCAAACATATATACGCATATATTTAAGATGTTCACAAATATACATAGTATATTCAAGATATACAACTTACGACATATACACCTTACAACTTAGTGTTTACATCCGATGTTCCTTCACCTACTATGTCTCATAAATCGTTCCTCATTTTTCTTCTCCCATAATTTCTATGCCCACTACTCCTTCTATCAATAGGTGGAGCCCGTTTGGATGGGCTTAAAAAACAGCTTTTAAAAAGCAACTTTTTAAAATCAAACATAAATGACTTTTAAGTCAAAAAATAAAAAGTAAGGAGAATCCTACTTTTGACTTTGAACTTATTTTATATATAAGTTACATAAATCCCATAGTGTAAGACCTAAATTACATCTTATCCCTACTCTTTTCTATTTTACAAAAATCCCTTAAAATATCAGCCATCGAGATACATAAGTTTCACCCGGATACATTAATTGTGATACATTATAAAACTTGTTTTGCGCTTAATATGGATATTAATATAAAATTGATTTTCTTTCCCATAAATCACGCAGATCTGATTGATATCAATCCACTCCAATCTATAACAGCTTCACAAAATTCAAAATTTAGATTTTCATCTTCTCCATCAATTCTAAATCGTAAAGGTTCCACAAGAGGAATTGCCCTTCATTGGGAAGTTGGCAATTGTGACAGCAGACCAAGCCTTCACTCATCTAATAAAGGTTTATCATGAGGAAAATCTTTAGTTGGTTACGAATGGGATCTTTTGATTGTCCAGCGCCCCGATTATTGTGGTTTCTTCATCTGGTTTGTTGGTACACAAATAATGCTCTGTAATCCAATATCAACCGTTGCATTTACCGTTGTTGTGTGGAAATTCTTCTCGAGAAGGATACCTTGAGAGGATAATCAAGAACTCATGGGTACATCATGGGAGTGGAGGGATATAGATATATAAGAAGAAACAATGATTTTCCATATGGTGTTTGTGTCTAATTCATTAGCTTCTTATCCGACAAATGAATTATCTTTTGTATTATCTTCTTATCCATCTCCGGCCGTTCAACAACTTCCTCCACCATTCCCTCTGCGCTCTCCACCAGTGGTATATAGTTTTTTTTAAAGTATCATTGTTATAGTTTTGTTTTGTCGCTTTGATGTGAATATGTAAGTCATGATACATTAGTGGTAAACGACCCCCATGTATTGTAATTTTGTATCTATAGATTATGATGTGGTCATTATTTTGTATACGGATGTGATTTGTATAAAAATGTATCATCATAATATATTGTGTATGATACATGTAATAAATGGATTAACAATTGAGACAAATCAAATCGTTTTGAATATCGAGTGTGTGTATCACATATTTGTATAATGTAGCAGGTAATTATTGTGTATATTGTACATATAAATAGTGTAACAATTAAGATATGTAAATTACTTGTTTTGATCAAGACAAATGTGGATGATACATTAATATATATCAATCTTAGATTTTTGTGAATGGTTGTATCATTGATAATTTTAATGTACCTAGTAAATGTTATAAGATGGTTACAAAATTGTGTCGATATGTGTTAGTTTGTTGTTAGATAGGTGTTGGCTTTGAAAATTGAAAAGAATGTATTCATATAATGTATCAACTGAATTTTTTAATGTTTGCAAATTGTTCCATGTCATATGAGTTTTTATGTATCAAGATTATTATGGGTAATATGTACATATACATTGCATTCTAAGTTGGATAACACTGAACAAATGTTAAAGAGTGTAGATACATAACACACAACTAATTTGTTTTTGTCTATATAGCCTTTTATATTTGAATAAGATTGATGATACATTGAAAAACTTGATACATGCAAATGATACATTAGGAAGTGTTTATGTATCAAGTACATTTATATTGAACATGATAAAACTAATTAAAGATTCAACAACATTAGAGTTATGTATCAACACCTTAAATATGAATATGATACATTGTATAAAACAAGGATGAACGGAGAATCATATGTATCAGGAAAAAAAGGGTAAAAACAAAAAAAATTGAAAAAAACGACAATGGAGAATATGAAAATTACCTAATTCAATAGTTTAAATTTGATTGACTAGAGAGAGAATCCTTTTGAAATTCAAATTGAGATGAAAGTTGTAACTGATAAGATTGTGGAGTGAAATTAGGAGAGATTAAATGAGTGAAAAAAGGAATGGAAAATGTGGAGTTAAGGCTAAAATACTTGTGTATCCGGTTGACTTAAGAATTGAGTGAAAATAAGGGATTTTGGAAATATTTTAAAATGGTAGGGAATAATGGAAATTATGAAAAATAAAGGTGTGTATATAAATAATTAATCCTAATTTTTACCACAATGTATTTATATTTATAAAATTTAAACTATGAATTTAAAAGTTTACCTTTTGGCCACAGTAAATTAATTAAAACAAAATAAGTTTGGTGATTATATCTAGTGTAGCTAATATTTTTTGTTGTATCAATACTAATCTAGTGTAATTAGAGCCTATTTGGATAGACTTAAAAAAGTAGCTTATAAGTTAAAAATAAAAAGTCAAACTGAAATGACTTTTAAGTAAAAAAATAAAAAGTAGGGGCAGACCTACTTTTGGTGTTTGACTTATTTTAAGTCATTTTTTACCTTGCCAAATACTTCCTAACTTACTGTAAGTCATTTTTGACTTATTTTAAGTTATTTTTTTGTAGTTGTCAAACACTTCCAGAAGTTAAAAACTAACTTAAAAATAGGTTTGACCAACTTTTAAGCCAATCAAATACCCTCTTAGAGTTTTTATTCGTTCAATTCGATTCCATATTACAAGCCTGCTTAGAAATTTCAAAATTATTTCAGGAAATTAGTGATTATATTTAATTAGAGGTGTTCATCATTTAACTCTATTTAACTTCACATGATATTATCCATTTGATTCAAATATAAGCTAAATAAATAGATGATTTTATCGAATTACTTTTGATTAACTAATATATTGAATATAAAAACTTCATGAAGTCACTCAAGCTTCATCGCATGGTTAAATATTTTGAGAATACATGTTATTTTAATCGAAGATGATCTGTTGAGACAATAATTATACCAATTATGTGTAATTATAGATTTTCGCCATTCGACTCCATTCAATTTAACAAAATTTCACTAATCTTAATAAAGTATTATTTTAATTATGTATTTCGAGAATTATTATTTTACGCGAACTTAATCTATTCAAAGAATACCTTTTATGATCTATTATTCATTAATACTTCTAATTATATTTAGTTGAGCTACGATTAATAATTAATATAGAAGTATATCTGTACCACAATTTATATCTAATACGTATTGACTTTAAAAAACATTCAATAATTAATAAGTCATAAAATTAAATGAATAACTCTCATTACTGTACATGCATTGCCAATAATATATATTTTTAGAAGTATCTTAATTATTGATGCTATTCATATTTTTCTCAACAAGTTATTAAGATTTAAGGCCGTGGCCTAAAAATATTTTAACTCTTCCCATTATCACAAAAAGCAAAGGCGCCAAAAACCTCTTTTTCCCCTAAATTTTTTCCCTCCTTTTTAGTTTCACCTTAGCTCTAGGTAGGGGTGGCAAATGGTTGGATTTGGATGGGTTTAAAATAGTTTGAACAAAATGGCTAATTATTCAATCCGCACATATTCAATATGGGTAAATATGGTTTGGGTAATTAATGGACGGATTGGATATGAGTTTACCCATATTTCATATACATTGATGTTTCTAAAGTAATTTTTTATTCTACTCACTCCCACTCCTACCTCCATATTACCCAGCCCCCCTAATTTTATTTTATTTTTTCTAACCCTCACCTCGCTTTCATCCCCCTCCACCCCCATACATGTAACACCTCATAACCTAACTAAGACTGAACAATAGAAAAAGGGGGAACCACAGAGAGGTTCACGGGTCATGAACAGGACCACGACCCGTCACCCTTGTCGTGGTTCACACCTAGCCAAGCATGGAGGACCACGAAACCCTCTATGGGTCGTGGGACTCCACATTTGTCATCTTGTGGCCCGTGTAAAGTACCCCCGATACCCCCAAGGCACTTTGAGGAACCACGATGGCCTTCATGACCCGTGGTGCTTCACAGGGTCCGTGAAGTGGACCATTAATGGGGCAGTTCGGCCTTTAAGTATTGGGTCAGCTTCAAACAGTCATATATTTCAGCGCAGAATGAATTAGGTGGCCCATGACCTATCAAATTAAAGATATTTGAGTCCTCGTTCCAAAGCCACCGAGTTTGCTAAAATCCAAGTTGGGAGTAAAAAGTTACGCTCGTTTCAGTAGAGCCCTCTTAGGAAGAGCCATAACCAAGACCCAGTTGACGGGCCTTGGTCCTAACGATGGTCCGTCATCCTTACATAGAAGGCAACTTCACCGGTTTTAAGTCGGGGTCGTTTGGGTCTTTTCCCCTATGCATTGGGAGCTTAAACTACGATGCTTGATGCCTAAACTACGTCTTTTTACTCATTCTAAGCCTAATAATCTAGTCAAAACCTACCAAAAACCCTTATTCTCAAAACAATCATAGAAATTAGAACAAAAAAGAAGAGTAAGAGGTGTCGATTCTTCCACGAACAATCAACAATGTTTTTCAAGTTCAGCCCTGAAACCCAAAAGAATTCTCTGTAGATTTTCATCACCAAGTATGCGGGATTTCACTAGTGGGTTCCTTTCACCCATTAGGTCACTAGAATTAGGGTTTCTAGATTTTTAAAATTTATTGTGATTATGGTTCCTTTGATCCAAATAACGTGTTTATTGATAATTTAGTATAATTCCATGCATAGAACTCAGAACCCTAGCTTGTGTAAATTTATCTTAGTTCATGAATTCTACATGATACGCCAATCAGACAGAAAATCATGCTTCATATTTCTAATGTCATATTTTCAGTTTATTTATGTTGCATTCCTAGATAGCATGTCAGTAATTTCAGCTACTCAATATTTCAGTTGCATTTTAGCTTCACATTCAGTTGGGAGTGGAATTAGCACCGAGTTGGACTAGGGTTCAGCGTACCCTCAAAGTTCCAGAACTACGTGCCAACGTATGTTCATAAGTTCCCTCTGTTGGGCATCAATTTTAGTGATCACGCCACCGTCATGCCTTTATACCCCTAGCAAGGTATATATGGTCCTCTTGATGTGGTGTATTCATCGGACTTCATGTTTATCTCACGTGGTTTATGTCGATTAATAGTAGCTACCATAGTCAGACTCTTAGTGCATTGATCAGGATTTTACCATTTACTTCAGTATACAGTTCAACATGTTACTTTCTTGATTAGTACTTGGTCATTGCATTCAGTTTAGTTTTTCAGTTATACTTCAATATCTTTACCCTTGCTCAGTATCCATATCATTGCTAAGATTACATCATTGCTCAGTTATGCATTGTTCAACCTATATATCTATTATTCCGCTTAGTATCTGTATCCTTCATGCTCAGTACATTCCAAGTATTGACGCATACTTTGAGCTATATTATTTCATGATGTAGATTCAGGCACTCAACATCCAGATCACACTTAGGTCGAATCCCGATCCACATTCAGCAGCTTTAGGGGTGAGTCCTCATACTTTGAAGACAATAGACATGCTTTCTATTTTAGTCTTTACTTTCAGTTTTCAGCTTTGTTAGAGTTAGCTAGGGGCATGTCCCAACAACTCAATTTAGTTAGAGGCTTTTCAGACAAAATAGTAGTAGATTCAGCTTAAGTTCTTAAGTGTTGTTTCTATCATCACTAAACTCTTACTATGTTTATATATTCAGACTAGTTGGATTTTCCCCATTTAAGATATCCACTTTTTTTAGCTTCCACATAGTACATGATTTACTTAGTTATTTTTCAGTATACTTTCTATATGCCAGACTCAGGGTTAGCTTGGGGTCACTCGTGATCATAGGTCTCGTGTTACGTCTAGGGGATAGCCTCGGGGCGTGACAAACTTGGTATTAGAGCATTAGGTTCAAGAGTCCTAGGGTGCCTAAAAGCCGCACTAAGTAGAGTTTGTAACATCCCAAAAATTTATAAGGTTAAGAATCGAGTCATTCTTTATGGTGAATAAGATTTGTACCGAGTGATTCTAAATTCTCTTAGATGCTAGGGTTACTAGAATTCCCTAGCATAAAGTTGAGTTGAAAACTTTATGAACAATTGAGTTTCACTATGAGATGTTAGTTGGGTTGACTTCAATTGACCATATCGTTTAGCACATACAAAATTAGGTGACCCATGAGCTATCAAATTAAAGTTCATTGAGTCCTCTTTCCAATGCCACAATGTTTGCTAAATTTTGAACTCCGAGAAAAAAGTTTTGCCTGTTTGAGTGAAGCCTCTCTAGTTAAGGCTTTCCATCCATTTTAGGAAAGGGTGTTTTGGTACTTTCCTTTTCCCCACTTGTCTTAACACGTTTTTCCTGGCCTATTAAGGGTATAATCAGATTATAAATACCCATTCACATACAAAACACTTACGGTTTTTAGAGTGAGGTTTCAATAGGAGAAATGTGAGGTTTTTAAGAGTTTTTCAAGATTTGTTGATTTTCGCCATTAACATGGTTCTTTCCAGGTATGTGAGGTTTCCCATAGTGATGTACTTGTTCGTCCTTATGCCAATCACATAGTTCTTCAGTTAATTCATTCATTAAATCATTCATGTAAAGATTCTTGAGTAGGTCTTGAGTTTTAGCCCCATTCTTTATCAATGGAGGTTTCAAATTCTTGAGGTGAGGGTCTTGCGAATGAGTGGTGTTTCTTGATAGAATTTGAGTAATATTTCATTGAAGATATGTTGGGTTTATGAATTAAAGAGGGTTTCTAAGAACCAATCAATTCTAGATGAGTTAGGACTCAAAATTTAACAAGACAATTCATCAGATTTTTGGGTCAGGGCTAGGGCATTGTGCCCCTATAAAGCCAGGTGGTTTGGGAAAATGTGCCCCCATAGCCCCAAAATGGCTGGCGCGATGCGCCACTAATGCGCCAAGGTTGCCTACCTCTTTATCTTCTCTGTTCTTCGTCTCATATGTGTTCCTTTGCATTGTGTCTTCGATCTCTTCTTGATATTAACTATTAAAGTCTTAATGAACCCTTGATAGATCCTACATATCCAAATCATGATTCTCAAATTACATTTTTCATATTAGAGTAAAGTTAAGAGGAAATTTCAAGAGATCCTTTTGAGTCAAATTTGAGATTTCTTTTGAAATTAGTTTCAAACCAAGTCTTGAGAATAGTTGTATTAATGAGTTTCTATATGGTTATTGAGGTCCTCAAGTTGAGTCGCTCATGTCTATAATTCCGCATGAACCCTATGAATTGAGTTATAAATCTGAAGAGTCCTTGAAAGTCAATCATTTTGTTTCAAACTGAGTTTTGAAAAAACATTTTAAGGTTATATTTCATAAAAACATAAGAGTTACAAATGTTATTTATATATTTGTACCTATGTTGATTATTGGACTTGAAAGTTAAGTTCATAAGTGCAGATTTTCAAGAATGTAATCACTTCTAATGTTTTGAAGAGTATTTCAATTAAGTAAGAATTCCATTCTTTGTAATGGGTAAATTGAGCATAAAGTTATATCAATTATTTTGGGAGTAGTACTGTGCACCAAATTAGGTTAGAGTATTTTAGGATTCGAAAGTCCCTTAAAACTACGTAGCCAGCGTAGGATAGGATAGCATTGACTCTTCATGCGACTCCTCACTGCCTCTGAGAAGGCCAATTAGATGGATCCATAGTCACGATATCATTCTATACCTCGACAAAGTATTGGATGGACCTGGCCATGTGAGGCGAAACGTTGTATCATTGCTAGGCTCATGGTAATGGTTGTCGGTTAGAGAAACTCCCCACAAGTAAAGTATATAATTTTCATGTTGCTTTCATTGTATATCTTTTTGTAAAGCTTAAATGGTTTTCACTTCATATTAATGTATTGTTCTAGTTATATTGCTTTCAGTCATTCAAGCAGTAAGTTGTTTACTCTAACCTTATCACTTACCAGTACATTCAATGTACTGACGTCATTCAACCTGCATCATTTTATGATGCAGATACAAGTGCTGAGGATCATCAATAGGCATTTTTTTGAGATCACTATTCGCTCGTAGACAGTATTTAGTGAGGTCTCCTTGCTTCCAGGAGACTCCATTTTCATTTAGCTTAGTGGTATTGGAGGTGTCGTGGGTGTTTTCCCGACATCTATCTTACAGTGTTCGAGGCTTCATAGATAGACTAAATTAAATGTTTCCATTGTTTTTTCAAAGTGTTTTATTTAAATTATGACCCATGTTAAGTATTTTTGCAAGTCAGTATTTTAAAGACTTTTTAAAATGTCTAAGTGTTTACCTATTTTAATCTTTTGCATATTGTTTAGCGTCATGTAAGTCATATAGTCAGTCCAAGGGTTTGCTTGTCTCTGGAGTAGGACTAGGAGATTCATTTTTCCTTTATGTTCAAAAGAATCACTTAATTTGATGGTTGAAGCAAAACTAGATCTAGGGACCCTATTTTAAAATAAATAAGCAGAAGCACATCAAAACACCTTACTAGAAATCTTTGATGCAAAAATGTATTAGTTCCACCAAAATAGTTATAACCATTAGTGATGTTTTGAGAAAGAACAATATATTACTTATGGAGAGCTCACTATAATGCATGATCAGTTATCATCTCATTATAATTAATCTCTTGTTTTTCCTTGTTTTGTGAGGTACTTTCTTGACACCTTAAGTGTAAGAGGGTGTTTGGATTGACTTATTTTAAGTAATTTTTGAATTTTAAGCTCTTTTTTTAAAGTATTTGTAAAAGACAAAAAAAAGCTTTTAAGAACCAATTTTTAGGCAAAACTAAACTAAAAGTCAAAAGTTGGGTATGACCAACTTATAACTTCTAGGTTTTATCTTATGAACCACTTTAAAAAAGTCATCAAAAACTCTCTAAGACATAAATGTCATGAACAAGGAAAGGACACTAACAATGGACTCTATGACCCATCTCACAAAAAAAACTTTGGACTACATCAAGATACACATTTTCCATATTCACCTCGTGACAGTAAGCTAGTGCATGCAACAATTTCCTATAATTGTTATCTCATTATCGATTCTTTTTCTGGATTGCTTCAGACTATTTTTTCGTGACCCAAGGGTTAATCGCAAACAACCTCTCTACCTCTGAGGTAGGGGTAAGGTCTGGGTACACTCGATCGTTCCATGTACTCAACTTTGTGAGACTGCACTGAGTATGTTGTTGTATGGTCCTTAGCTTTTGAATCTGCAGATTGTTTGAAGCAGGAGAATTACTTGACTGGGTATTGTCAAGGTAAGCTAAAATACTTTTAAATAAACTAAGTGAACTTCTTTGGATACTTGCAATTTGTATTTTATTGGTCTATATCTCTATTACAGAAAATTGGAGATGGTAAATATTCAGAGGAGGATGCAAACACTTATTGGTGTTCAAATTCCAACTATAGTGACATTCATTTTGTCATTTTCAAGGTATGTTCCAACATGACTGGAAGCATGAAGTTTATAGGATTTTCTTGGTTATGTTTTAAAGAACTTCTGTTTGATAGTTCATTTTTTATTTTGGTTTTTTGGTGGTGTATACTGAATACCAAATCAAACTAACTTCTGTTCCATTTTCTTGTTCTGTTCGGTATAACCCAATATACTGGGATCTTTTACACTTAAAAATCGACTATTAAAAGAGATGTAATGATTCTTGTTGATATGCTCAATCTTTATACCTTTTTCATAAAGACAATCTAGAATATGATATTTTGAATGATTCCTTGCTTTGATGTCTAAAAACTTGTACACAATGCATATACCTTTTAGTGATTTATTCATATTTTTTTCAACTATATAGGTTTAAAGACAATTTGTATCGTCACTAATTCAAATTATAATTAGTGATAAATTAAGTTTGTCGGCAATAAGCAATTTTTAGCGACGTTATTATGTTTTCAGCTACAATTTTTTATGCTATTTATGATAAATAAGTTTGTCATAAAATATATGAATTTAGGGACGAAATTTTATTTTGTACTTAATATACTTTATTTAGTGATGAAGCGCTAAATTGTCTTCATATAATTTTAGTGACACATGTTTAGGGACGAAAACTTGACGAATTTTTTTCGTCACAATTTTTTTTAATGACTTAATATGGCTTTTAAATGACAAGATAATTCATCATTGATAAGGATATTTGTGGTAGTGTGTTCAGAAGGTTACAAAACTTATTAGGCAATGATGTATAGTGAAAGGGTAAATAGTACTTAAGTTGTGAAAGGGAATTTGACAGTGATTTGTAAATAGGTAGGCTGGAAGATAAAGATTGACTACTTGCCATAAGGTCTTAGTGGGAGATTGTTTCTTAATTTTATCTAGTAGTCCTAAGCTAGTATAGTATGTGTGCAATTATATTGATATTTATGGTTAGTAGTACACAATAAGCTTGAATTTGAGATGAGTGTCATGAAAATAAAAGGGATGGCAACATGAGGGGTTAGTTTTAAGATATGATCTAGTAGGTCTGACATAAAGTATGTGAGTTAAGGTGTTAGTTTGCAAGAATGTGAATGGTACAAGAGTGGTATTGTGACCCTTAGATGAGAGCAATAAAGTGTGGCTAAGTGATTAGATTAACAAGAGCATTAAGAGATCTACCCAAGATCCTATGTAGTGAGATGAGGTTCTAATTAAGTTATGATTTTTTCATGTACGCCTAGGTAGTATAGTTGAGCTATCAATCTGGGTAGGCTGATGTAAGCATTATTTATTACCCTTAAGAGTTTGGTAGAAAAAAAGACTTTATGTAGCCTAGCCAATGATGAACCTCTTAAATATAAATCAAGTCTCATCCAGTAAGGTAGAGATCATCTTAGAAAGACGTGATTAACAAACTAAGAAGGAGAAATCAGACTATCAAGAGTTAGACTAAGTGGCCTTATAAGCCACTAAGAAGAGGTTAAGAGAAGCATCTAAGAAAGCGGTTTAAGAAGGAATCTTAGTACAGGCGGATGAAGAGTTTGATATCCAAGAGATTAGCTTTTCCAAAGTATTAGAGTAAAGGGAATATAGACTAGTTTTAAAAAAAGATGGAATAAATCTATAGCTTTAGAGTATCAGCTACAGACCTAAGGGGGAGATGATAAGGTGAGGAACCAAGTCAAGTGTAAAGAATAAGAAAGTGATGTGTTAAAAAAGAGTTATAGTGGTGTATCAATCCATTCATAGTTGTAACTCCTTGGATTAGAGAAAGGATAGAAAGGAATCAAACGAGTATGTCAAGAACCCAGGGGTGGACCATGAAACCTTCCATGGAACCCTAGACGGGCCATGTAGGGGACCACATTCATTTGGGTGCTCGTGAGAAGTTCCCAGAACCTGCCTAAGCTGGTGTCTCTCCCACGGACGCCTAGACAACCCATGGTGAGGTTGACATGCCATCCAAGGGCTCATCAAGTTACCCACACAGAAGGGACTTCTCCCCTAGTCTATGGTCAAGGACCACAGATGTCTAAACGACCCATGAAGCCCCACATAGACCGTGAAGTAATTCGTGAAGGGGTTTTATCAGACTTAGAGTTTAGGGTCAACTTCAAACGATCAAATTTTTAGCACAAAATTGATCAAGTGGCTCATCACCTATCAAATTAAATATCTGTAAGTCCTATTTTCAACGCCACAGAGTTTGAATAATTCCAAGCTCGGAGTAAGAAGTTATGCCCAAAATAAATAAGCACTGTCAGGCAAAATTTATTCACTATCTATTAGATGGGTCATGGTGCTTTAGACGATCTGTTTAGGCCTTCTAGAGAGTTAATTCAACAGCTTTTACGTCGGAGGCTTTTGGGTCTTTTCTATATTTTTTTAACTTAATACTATGTCATTTTTCCTTCTATACTAGGGGCCATATAAAATGATTTTTACACCCAAAATCACCTAATTCAATTCATTCTCTCAAATTCCTAAAAGAAGAACAAGTTTATCCTCTCACATATTTCTCTCTCTAAAGTTTGAAGAAGAAAGCTAGGGTTTCAAATCAAGTCTCCAATTCCATCATTGATTTCAAGCTTTTGGCATCAATGTATGATAGTTTTAACCTATGGAGTCCTTTCCTCTATAGGTTTCCTAATTCCCCTATTTTCACAAGGTAGAATCTCCAATAGAAATTAGGGTTTTTACTCAATCTCATGAGTTCTTTTCAATTATGATATTATTGATTGATTTATGTATTTTTATGCATGAATTGAAAAAATTACATTTTTCTAAGTTGAATCCCCATGCACCCATGTGAAATCCATGTTTTCTAGAATTGATCATATGATGAAGCTTTTGAATCATGAAAGATATTTTATGAAGATATGCATGTTCTTTATGAAAATGATGTAAGGGTTTTAAGGATGCTTTGAGAGTGAAGTATCAATGTGATTGTTGTGTTATGAAAGTATTTCTCATATACACATGAAATGTGTTATGAAAGTAATTCTCATATACACATGAAATCATGATTGTGAAAGGTTTTCTCACATAAAGGATTCTTAGATTTGAAAGGTTTTCTCAACTAAACTTTTAATCAAGATTTAGGAGCTATTCTAATGACGTCTCTATCTTGGATTGGTTACTTAATTGTACCTTTCCATGAATGATAATATGACTTTAGCTTGGATTGGATACTTAATTGTGCCTTTCCATGGATTATGAGATAAGTTAAGATTAATGACTATTTCGTGGGATTTACGCTTAGCACTAAGAGGATATTGAGATGGAACCTCTCTCGTAGATTGAGATTGAGTTTTCTAGAAGCAATCTCCTTATCTCATACCTATGGCTCCCATAGGAAGATTGTCTTATATAGACATTAGCAAGTGGATCCACTTAGGATAGAGGTTCATGGTCTTACATTGTCAAGTTTGACACCCCTTTTTGGTATGGAGTAGACACTAGATTCCATGTTAATACCTCACATTGTCTTAAATGTCGACTAAAGGTAAATTTCCCACAAGAATTAACTAAGGTTACTTCTAGAAGTATCTCCCAAAAGTTTAAAAGATGTTAGCTTGCATTGACCATATTTTTATGATTTATGTTTCCTAACCCTTTTCCCTCATGATTTAGCTTGGTCATTGATACGCTCAAATTACACCTCTATTAAAGAAGTATAACCGATCGTTATCAAGTAAAGAACCCAACTTGTAGGTTGGGGTCGATCCCACGATGAATATGGTTTAGACTTAAACTTAACTCATAATTATCTCTTTTAAGTCAAACTATTTTTGAGAGAAGTAAACAGGGGGAGGTTTTTGTAAATAAGTAACATATTGTTGATTTGAATGATTCACAATTTGATTTATAAAAATAAGATGGAAACTAGGGCATATACGTTCCCCACAAGCTCTTAACGCAGTAATCCTAATAATAGTAATCTTTTCCTAGTGTTTTACATGCAAAGTTGGTAAATTAGGTATCTCTAAGTGTTTGGTCCTCCGAGTAGGGAATTTCACCACGCACCTTGGTTCAGCTACAGGTGTATGCTTTACTAACCCTTACCTTTACCCCAGATTAGCCGTCATATCAATGTAGTTTAGTTTTTACCCTCACTTGAATTAACATCAAACTATTAGATAGCATCCACTAAATCTCTGTTGTTTAATCCTTTTCTCATTCACTACCTCCTTAGTCCGGCAAGTAGGAACAAGGCGAGTTCTAACGGGTGCACTAGTTAAAAAGACTTCTAAACAAAAGGATTAACAATACATGCATAAACCCTATTCAAGAATTATTTAATTATTATTCATACTTTGTTACTTGCTCATGGTTCCCACAACCTTAGTTATGGATTTAGCTACTCATGCTTGATAGTTCACAATTAATAATTAGGTCAAAAGAATTCTTGAACTTACAGTTAGAATAGATGAAAACCCAAATCTTGAATTGAAATTCAAAGTGAAAATTGTATAAACCAACTTTCAGAAATTAAATTGTTCCAAATTTGCAAAATAATTCCAAAAGACCAAATATAAAACCTTACAATAATGTCTAATTCTAAAAAACGAGGATTACAACTCCTATTTATAGAAAGCAAATCCCAAACTAAACAGGAAACAAAATAAGGAAATAAACTGCTCAGATGCAGTTTATGTTGACGTCTCGACCTACAGACCATGGGTTAACCTACAGTCCGTAGGTCACCCTTTGTGGTCCAACACTTGGAACTTCAATTCTCTGATCTTCAATCGACGGATGTGCAGGACAGCTTATGGATCGACCTACGGTCCGTCGATGCCTCTGTGGTTCCACACTTGATCAGACTTCCCTAATCTTCCACCTACGCTTGCCCACCTACAATCCGTGTGGACTACGGTCCGTCCTATCAGTCCGTGGTTTGAGTACTGAAACTCAACTTCTAGACCAGGACCTACGAATGCCCCTCCATGGCACGTCATTTGACCTACAGTCCGTGTTTGGCTCCGTTGGTGGCTACTTCTGCACTTTTTTAGCTCTCATCCCATCAACCGCATCCAAGCTTATTTCCTGCAAGAATTACACACAAAACATTATTTCTAATAACAAAATGTCCCAAGACATACAAACTCTAAGTGAAACGTATCAAAAATATCGTAAAATCGCGGTATATTAACACCCTAAACTTAAACTTGTTGTTTGTCCTCAAGCGACACACTATAACAATAAATGACATTTATGTAGAAGCAAACATACAAACTCAAGCAATCACATGGCTTTCTCAATCAATTCCATTACTTAGTGCAAGTATTTTCATCTACACTCAACAAGCCAACTCATGCAGATCAAAACATGACATAGATCGACCAATAGAAACCACAACATACACTTTTCAAAATCACCAGGGTACCAACTCTCCAACAATGTAACTAGTGCCCTCTCTTCAAAAGAAATCTTTTTTTCACACAATAGATCTGATTTTCAAATTTAAGGATTCACTCAACACAAACGCTCAGAAGTGACTTCAAGTACACTTAGTGCTCAATACCATAGGCTTGCCCTTATTTTCACTGCATAAACTCTCCAAACTAATCACTAGGATCACTATAGGACTTTCTTAGCTTGTAACGTAGGTCAGGGTTAGGTAGGGTAAATTTGGGTACTTTTTAGTGACTTTTTTGCCCTCCTCGACATTACATTGGCTTTTTACCTCTTTTATCAACCAATTCTTGACATTTTTTTATTTTCTCCTCTTTCCCTTGACTCTCTTCAACACAGATGTGACTTTTGATTTTATCGCTCTTATTTTTGTCTTTCTTATTTTTCTTTTACTTCATCTTTCTGTGCTTTTTTAGTACTTTTGTCATTTATCTTTTTGCTTCTTTTGACTTCAATGACATCTTTTTCTTTCTTTTCTTTTCTTTTTCTTTCTTCTACACAAATTATTTTCATACCCTTTTTCTTTCGGTTTCCTTTTTCATAGCCACCCACAACTTATGTATTTTGCATGAGTTGAGGTGCACAATATCCGATGTCGGACCAGGGCCAAGATTAAGGTAACTTTTTGAATTAGCCACCCTCAACTTAGGCGTTTGGCCTACATTAAGGTGCACATGTCCAAGAAGGGACCGGGGCCAAAACAATTTTTTTAGGGAAGGTGAATTAGGTGTATTGAAAGAACTTGTATTCATTAGGCTCAAACATTTGGATCAAAGGGAGAATTTATTTCTTTTGGTTGACTTTTAGGCTTGAGTGTACTTATTTGAACAAGGGTCTATGATCATTTCCCAACTTCTAGCCTGGATTATCTTAGCAGGACCAACGGGACAAGTTCCAAATTAGCACATATTTCACGAACATTCAAACGTTTCTCACACGCACTTGGTACATTGTTTCATTATCGGATTATTGAATTACCCAGTTCAAGTTTTAGCTTAATTCATGCTATCATACCAGTTTTTAATCATGTACATATAACACATTCAACTCCTTCAGCCTATAGATCTAGCATATTTCAAAAAAATTAAAATTTTTAGACATGTATCAATTATATGCTCTTTATGCCATCATGCTTTCATTCTTCTACTTACTTCTACACATACAATCCTAAACATGCCGGTTCAACATAAAGTAAAACAATCCCTTGGGGGAAAAGAACACAAGCAAGAAAACCCCAAGGGAGGATTATAAGTTGGGCTACTCAGACTTCACTCTATCACTCAAAATGTATTTACCCCACCCCCCAAAAAATAAGGTGCAATTTCCCTTAATGCACAAAATAAAAAGTAAAGCATAGGGTGAAGCAAACATGTGGTGCAAATGCGTCGAAGACCCATCAAGAAGCAGGTGGATCCGATTTCCCAGAACCCGTTGGATCAACACTAGGGATGCCATCAGTAGTGCCCTCATCAACAATGGGAACACCATCAATAGTACCCCTCGAACCAAAAGGGCCAACATCTATCTCTCGGGCCTATTGTTGCCTCCTCTCCTCATCAATGATGGACTGCCTCTAGGCTATCTCCAACTATTGGCGCTCCTTCTTCTTCAGTTGTCGAGCCTCCTTAGTGTCAGAAGTGTGATCAGAGCGATGACGCTTCCCAGCAGCACGGGAAGGATCGAGTGGTGGCGTAGTTTCGCCAAATAGGCCAGTCATCACCACCTCATCCCTTTCCACCTCTGGCGCAGACTCTGGTACCTCCTCAGTAGAGGCTAGCAGAGCATCAACATCAGCCCAGAGCCTAGCCAACTTCTTCTGGAAAGTGGTCACATCGATAGTGGGGGCAGACGTCTCCAAAACTCACAACTCAAGTACATTTAGGCACCTATGAATGACCTGAATCTTCCTATCCATCATGTGCTCCATCCTAGCCTCAGAATCCTCAATAGAATGTTGCATCCACGGCCTCATATGTTGTAACAAGGTAACCATCTGGGTTTCCAACTTCTGGACTCTGGTCAAAGGAACGATAGTGGACCTTGAAGAGGGGGTGGCTCAAGATAAGCTCGGGGACTAGCTAGTGGCAGTAGAAGGTGGATCATGTGCATCAGTAGCGGCTAGAATAGAAGAGTCATCAACCTGGACCTGCTCCTCATTAGCAGTAAGATCATCCAGCACCTAAAGGCGGCACGTCAACCTGTGGCTCTCTCCGTGGTGCAACAATATTGGCGTAATCTTGAATACAGCTGATATCCACAGTCTTGATCGCCTCGAGCATCCTATTGCAATGCCAAATAGGCACTGAAGCCTCCCTACAAAGATGGAATATCAAACATGGGAAGGGCAGAGTGGTGGTAGTTCGGAAGGCCCTCTCGTGGATCTCAGCGATCAGGGTGCGGGAGAAATCAAGCTCCAAACCCGTCATAAGAGTTGCTATCATCACAACTCGGTCCCAAGTGACAACATTGTCCGCTTGAGTAGGGGACAGTCTAGTACCAACCACAAGCCAGAAGAACTTCGCTGCAAAGCTCAAAGTTGCCTTTCCGATAGGCAAAGTCATGTTCCTTACCCATTCGGTGCCCTCGCCCTCCTCAGTTATGTGTCGGGCCATCCACCTCAAAAGTGTCTCCTTCTACTCAGCATCCCTCTGAAATTCCCCGCTCTGAACAATGCTCATCTTGTAGTCATACTTCACTTTATTAATAGGCAGAGTATGGGTTGGGCCATAAAAGAACCGGTGAATGGTGGCCTCTGAGATGTCAACTAGGATATTCCTCACCAATGTGGACTGAAGAGGAGGTTGGGCAAGTGGCTTATCCCTCTTGGATATGGCATTGTGGACTGTGGCTGCATAGGAAGCATAAAAATCCTAAGTGATCTCCTCACTGTAATTCTCTGTTCCCCATGCTATCCACTCACATTTGTGCCTCCGGAAGAGCTCCTCAATAATGGGCATGGTGTGGAGGCTGCCTTTAAGAACCCTGCGCTCCTCAGTAACGGTCCTAGCCATCTTTCGGTGTTCATTAAGCATGGTGCCATTTTCATATAATTGGTACTGGAGCGCACCAACTGTTTGGTTCTGTGGCACTGGGAACTGGCTCCTCTTAGGGTGGTACAAGGGCATCAAAGGAAGATGCAAAAGCACTGCTGGAACTAGAGTCGAAATGCAACTCTGCTACAGATAAGGCCCCCTCCTCAAAATGGGGGGCAGTGACATCGACCTTGTCACTGGATGTAATTATCTGCCTAGCCCTGTTCCTCATGGTCTGGGGTTAGTAGGGGAGCCTTTGGTGGTCTCCAAGATGTATTCCTGATCGCTATCTTCATCAATCAGCGGAAGGGAAGGGGCGACTGATTTGGACTTACCCCCTCTAGCGTAGGTCGGAGCTTGTTTCGGAGCCATGGTACATGTGGAAGCTTAGTTAATACCCAAAGAACACAAAAGGACCCATGAAATAATTTTAGAACAAGATTTGGACCCAGACAAAAACTTAAAAAAATTCAGGCAGTAGCTGAACTTATGACCCACGGTTGGTACCTATGGTCCGTCGATGGAACGATGGTCTGTGGGTCCCTTCCGTAGGTCAGGTGGTGAATTTATTCGGTTTCAGATGGGGAACCATGGATGTGTAGAATGTTCCATCGATCAAACGACGGACCGTAGTCCACACCATGGTTCTTGACTTCACCTAATTTTTGTGTGCTACTAATCCATGGAACCCCACCTATGATCCGTAGGTTGACCTACGGTCCGTGGGTAGAGTTCGTAGATCAATTTTATGCCAGGCATAAAACTTCAACTCACATTCAATGCAAAATTTCAACAAAACTCAATCAAACTATGACTAAACATGTGCAATTAAACATATATTATCGGTAGTTCATTATCCTTAGGGTTGTGATCACGTAATTTCTTTCATATTCATACCAAAACATTGAACAACCCTAAGTCAAAACTTCCAATTAGACCTATCACCCTAATTTGTTGATTTTAATTTATGACACACTCACACACCATCATTCCGAGGGTGTTTCTAAACTAGAATTCAACATTTAAAGAAGTGATTTAACAACCCAGGTCAAGTTCATTGTTGTGATTTCAATTTGAAACAATGAAATATTCAAAGTTCAGGAGAAATCGATTGAACTTACAAGTGAGCAACGAAGGTGAGTGTGTGATCAAGTAGAAAAGCTCCTAAACCAATGGTGACACCGAACCCGGACCTTGAAGACTTTGATGGAAAGGAAATGGAGATAGTGAAGAAAAATGGCAAATGATGGATTTGGGAATGGAATGGAATTGATATAGGAGTGATGGGGGGTGTTTTTAATGGATGAATATGGGGTAAATGGAAGGTTTTAAATGGTTGGGGGGATAAAAATGGAAGTGAGAAATGAATTGAAATTAAAGGTCATATTTATTTGGGGTCTGGGTCAGGTCAGGCAGAAACCCTAACTTGGACCCACGAGACCTCATCGATGGACCGTAGGTCGACCTATGGTCTGTCGATGGGTTCCGTAGGTCACTCTGACACTTAGAAAATTTTACAAAAGTTACCTTGGATCTACGAATGTCATCCACGGTCTGTGGATTGACCAACAGACCATTGATGCGGCCCGTAGACCACTGCACAAATTTTTTTTGATATCGCCTTTTCGTCCCTGCAGAGGAAAGGTGTTTTCCCATTCGATTGATCGATTCAGAGTCCCGAACCGAAGCCCAAGCCCATACTCTGACTAAGAAAACACATAGCAGCCATCAGGACTTTCTTTTTGCATTTTTTAGACACGGACCCTATTCTATATCTAGCCAACCCTAAACAGAAAAATAAACACCTATCTAAAGAGCTACAAATTCAAAAAGAAAGTAGGAAACTCCTATATCGAAAAGAAACTCCTATAGTTTGCTAGATTGTACATCTTAGGTTGCCTCCCAAGCAGTTCTTGATATAAAGTTGTGGAACAATGCATACACCTTAATTACTTAGTCTTCATCAAGGTGCCAAGCCTCTATCACTGCATTGATACTCTCAGAATTTCCCATGTAGCTTTTTATCCTCTGTCGGTCGGCCTTGAACCTTGTCCCTTTCCTTTTCCCATGTGCTGGTTTCTTAGAAAATTCAAATCCAAGTGTTCTGAACCATTAAATAACAATACCAGATCATCGGGAGCAAATTCATGCTTTTCAGTTTTTTGATCATGGTGCTTATTCTTTTTCTCCTTGCACAAGGCTAAACTTTCATATTCTTTTAGGCAAACTCATCAAGCTCGTCCATTTCATCGACACCTAACTTATCCTTAATAGATACTCCAGAATCTTTCTCTACACTATGATTTGCCACTACTACCAACTTAAGATCACTTTCCTGCTTCATAGACCTACAGATGTTAAAATTCACCTCCTCCTTGTTTAATCGAAACTTCATCTGTCCTCTCTTCATATCGACCAAGGCACACCCAATAGCAAGAACTGGTCTCCCTAAGATGATGGGAACCTCAAATCCAACCTCACAATCAAGTATCACAAAGTCCACCGGAAAAATGAACGACCCCACTTTCACAAGGACATCTTGGAGCACTCCAATAGGCATCTTCATAGTTCTATCAGCCATAACTAAATGCATCACAGTTGGTTTTGGAGCTCCTAAACCCAACTTCTTATAAATCGTCAATGGCATCAAATTAATGCTGGCACCCAAATCACACAAAGCCTTCTCTAAGTGCAACTTACCGATGATACAAGGAATAATGAAAGCTCCAAGATCCTCTTTCTTTTGCACCAGTGACCTTGTAGAAATGGCACTACAATGTTGCAACTCTGATCATTTTCAAAACTGACAGCCCTCTTTTTGGTCACTAAGTCCTTGTGAATTTTGCATACCCCGACAGTTGCTCTAAAGCTTTTATCAACAGAACATTGATGGAAAATTGTTTCAACATAGCTATGAACCTACAGTATTTTCCTTCTTCAATCTTTTGCACTAACCTCTATGGAGGTCTAAGAATGGGAAGAACTTTCTGAGTCAACTCAACCTCCTTTTCTGTAGCATCTTTCGACTCTCCAGTAACCTCAATCTCATCCGCATATTTTTCTACCACTCTTTCAACCTCATATGGCATGGGGGATCAATAGTATGTTTTCCTCCATGAGTCGTGATTTCCATACAATGCCCATCATTTTTTGGATTCTGGATGGTTTTGCTAGGAAGTGTGCCAGGTTGGCGTGGATTCACAATAGCGGACAACTGGCTAAATTGTTGATCAAGTTGCTTGATCGATACTGCATGGACATCAATATTCTGACCAATCACATACAACTCATTGCGCATCTCTTTCACATTTTCATCAGTTGCATCAAACATCTTCATCATCTTCTGCATCATATCTTCAATGTGAGATATACTATTACCACCCTCTCTATTACCAGGTGGAACATAGGGCCCAACTATCTCATTCATGTTGCCATAGTTGTTCCGATTGCAGTTGTTATCATGATTGTAGTTCCTATCCCAAACATAGTTTTCCTCACGGTTGTAGTTGCTATAGTTCTGACCTTGGTTTCCTTGACCTTAGCGCCAATTATCCTAGTTGAAACCTTGGGCATTGGTTCGGAAACCCCCCATCTGATCATTAACCAAATAAGCATCCTCCTCATAGTAACATTCCTCAACTGGTGGTGGTGGAGTTCTAGTTAAGTAGTTTACCGCATTCACTTTTTCTGTACCTTCATTCACATTCTTTAATACCAAGCCAAGTTCTGTCGTTATTTGAGCCATCTCTTCACGAATATCATCATTGGATTGACTTGGTGCAGTTTGAACAGAGAACGTGCTCCTTCCAGTATTAGCCTTTCTAGTGCTCCATGCCTTACTGTATCGGGAAATCTTCTCTAGTTTTTATGTGATCTCCTCAAAAGTGCACTCACTATATGATCCTCCAGCAATAGTATTTAGCACAGCATTTCCATTGTCATCCTGTCCTCTGTAGAAGTACTCCTTCAGTGGTTCGTCATCTATGCGATGATTCGGAACACTTCTTATGAATGCAGTGAACCTATCCCAGGAACTGCTTACGGACTCTCTCAGTAGTGCTACGAAATTATTTAGTTTATCCTTGTGATTTAACTTCTTAGACACCGAAAAATACTTCACCATGAACACCTTATGTAGTTGGTCCTATGTATGAATCGAATTGTATGGAAGCTTAAAAAACCACACTACAGCATCATCAGTCAATGACAGAGGGAAAACTATCAAACCTATGACATTCAGATCCAATTTCGATCGTCCCACACAACTCTTATAGACACTTACCATGTGACCATATGGATCTTCCGAAGCTAAAACAAAGAACAACCCTCTTGCTGTAAGAATTTGCATAAGACTATTGGTCACCACAAATGTATGCCCTGGAGGTAGAGGAGGAAGAACAATAAGCCCTTCGATCTGATTCAACTATATTGTAGTCGACCTTGTAGTTATCACGAAACCTGGGTGCTGGCGGATTCTACACCCTCTATGCATCTCTGATTAGATTACCACCATGAACTTGAGCGGGCACATTAACAACCCCAAGAGGATGCAGTTCAACTCTATCTCCTAGACCCTCTCCGATTGGATTGTTGATTACCCCTTGATTATTCATTTTCGTTAAAGTTGTTTTCAATTCAGGATTTGAGGTGGCCAAGGTTTTGCCTTGACTCCTTGTACTTGGCATACACTAGAGTTGAAACCTGTAGAAAACAAAAACAAAACACAAACGTAAAATTAGGAAATACTTGACCAAAGTTCAATAATGTAGTTAAACTTAATCTAAAATCTGAATTCCCCGGTAGCGGCGCCAAAATTTGATAGGCTCAAATTACACCTCTATTAAAGAAGTATAAGCGATCGTTATCGAGTAAAGAACCCAACTTGTAGGTTGGGGTCGATCCCACGAGGAATATTGTTTAGACTTAAACTTAACTCACAATTATCTCTTTTTAGTCAAACAATTTCCGAGAAAAGTAAACAGGGGGAGGTTTTGTAAATAAGTAACAGATTGTTGATTTGAATGATGGAGTAACAAATAGACAAGATTCACAATTTGAGTTATCAATATAAGATGGAAACTAGGGTATATGTGTTCCCCACAAGCTCTTAACGTAGTAATCCTAATAATAGTAATCCTCTCCTAGTGTTTTACATGCAAAGTTGGTAAGTTAGGTATCACTAAGTGATTGGTCCTCCAAGTAGGGAATTTCACCATGCACCTTGGTCCGGCTACGGGTGTATGCTTTACTAAACCTTTACATTTACCTCAAATTAGTCGCCATATCAATGTAGTTTAGTTTTCACCCTAACTCCAATTGACATCAAACTATTAGATCGCATCCACTAAATCTCTGTGTTTAATCATTTTCTCATTCACTACCTCCTTGGTCTGGCAAGTAGGAATGAGGTGAGTTCTAACGCGTACACTCGTTAAAAAGACTTCTAAATGAAAGGATTAACAATACATGCATAACACTATTCATGAAGTACTTAGTTATTATTCATAATTTGTTAATTGCTCATGGTTCCCACAACCCTAGTTGTGGATTTAGCTACTCATGCTTGATAATTCACAATTCATAATTAGGTTAAAAGAATTCATGAACTTAAATTTAGAGTAGATGAAAACCCAAATCTTGAATTGAAATTCAAAGTGAAACTTGTATAAACCAACTTTCAGAAATTAAATTGCTCCAAGTTTGCAAAATAATTCCAAAAGACCAAAGTTTAAACCATACAATAATGTTTAACTCTAAAAAATGGGGATTACAACTCCTATTTACAAAAAACAAATCCCAAACTAAATAGAAAACAAAATAAGGAAATAAACTGCTCAGATGCAGTTTTTGTTGACGCTTCGACCTACAAACCGTGGGTCGACCTATGGTTCGTAGGTCACCCTCCGTGCTCCAACACTTGGAAAATAAAATCAGGTACTGAAACTTCAATTCACTAATCTTCAATCGACGGATGTACAGGATGGCCCATGGGTGGACCTACGATCCGTTGATGCCTCTGTGGTTCCACACTTGGTTAGACTTCCTTGATCTTCCACCTACGCTTGTCCACCTACGATCCATGGATTGGACTACAGTCCATCTTGTTAGTCCGTGGTTTGAGTACTGAAACTCAACTTCCAGACCAGGACCTATGACTGCCCATCCACGGCCCGTCATTTGACCTACGGTTCGTGGTTGGCTCCGTTGGTGGCTACTTCTGCACTTTTTTAGCTCTCATCTCCATCAAATGCATCCAAGCTTACTTCCTGCAAGAAATACACAAAAAATATTATTTATAATAACAAAATGGCCCAAGACACACACAAACTCTAAGTGAAACATATCAAAAATACTGTAAACTCACGGTATATCAGTCAATGCATGTCATTAAAAGGTTTCTGTTAGCATGATTTTTATTGTTTATGCATTACTATCACACTTGGTACATTTTTGTACTAACACATACTTTTGCCTACATTCTTATAAAAATGTAGGGTCCAATGCTCTAGGTTTGCATCTCCGTGGCTAGGGATCACTTAGTAGATTGAAGATTGGTGAGTCCTCGTGTTCTGAGGATCGAGCTTCATTGCTTATTGTCTTTAGTTCTTTTCAGTATTTTATGTGATGTATGGGTAACGTCCCGATCACTCTTGATGTACTAGATGGATTTGAAACTATGTTAGACTTCCGCTACATTTTATAAACTCTTATATTTTGAAATTGTCCTTTAAAATCTCTTGATTTCTATTATCTTGTATGATGTATGCTATGTAACTTGTCTAGGGCCTCTAGGGGTCCTATACGCCATGTTACGCCTAGGGTATACTTTGGGTCATGAAAAACTTTGTATTCAGAGTACAAGTTTTAGAAAGATCCTAGGAAATTTCATAAGCCATGCCGAATATAGTCTTGTTTGTGAGTGTGAAGCACGCCACACTTATGAATTACAGGCTATAAGATGTTTAGACAATTTCACTTATTTAATTACTCTAAAGTCATGCGATAGAGTTTAACTCTATATTGTCTCTCTCCTAATCCTTATCCAATGCTCTATGGGATATAGCCCTTCGAAGAGCTTACGTTAGGAGGAATGTGAATGAAAATGTGGAACGAGAAGCTCCTCCTTAATCTCCTCAAGTTTTAGTCGACCCTTTGGCCGAACAAGTGACTAATACGGAGTTTAGGGCTGCTTTTCAAGTGCTGGCTCAAGCCATGACAACCCAAGCCAATAGGGAGGTTGTGGTCATTGTGAACCCAAATGTGGGTAGGGCGGCAACTAGAGTTAGGGACTTCACTAAAATGAATACTTTGGAGTTTCATGGTTCTAAGGTTGAGGAAGATCCTCAAGCGTTCATTGATGAGATGTATAAGGTGCTGATGATCATGGGAGTGATGCCGATGGAAAAGGTGGAACTGGCCGCTAATCAACTTATGGGTGTTGCTCAAATATGGTTCACCAATGGAACGAAGAAAGGGCGAAAGATGATGATCTTCTTGATTTGGAAAAGTTCAAAGTTGCTTTCCTTGATAGGTTTTCCCCTTTGAGATGAGAGAGGCAAAGGTACTTGAATTCATCAATCTTCGTCAAGGAAATATGAGTGTGAAGGAATATGCTTTGAATTTCACACAATTTTCTAAGTATGCTCCTACTATGATTGACGACCATAGCGAAAGGATGAGTAAGTTTGTTTTGGGTGTGTCCAAGATGGTTGTCAAAGAATGTTGTACCACCATGAGAATGAATGATATGCACATTTCTCATCTTATGGTTCATGCTCAACAACTAGAAGAGGAGAAACTTAGGGAAAGGTCTAGGGATATAAAGAAGTCAAGGACTGGTGATGGTAACTTCTCACATTCAAGGTTCGATGGACATGGTCGTTCTAAGTTCTGAAAAAGGTTTTCCGGTCAAGGATCCTTGAATGCTCCTCCTAAGTTAAAAAAAAATAGGATGTCTAACTCTAAGCCTAAAGGAGGGAATAGTGGTGGATCTTCATTGTCTACTTGTACTAGGTATGGAAAGATGCACAAGGAAAAATGCTTAGCCGACATGGATGGTGGCTTCAGTTGTGGTAAAAGTTGTCATAAAATAAGATATTGTCCAGTGCTTACGGCTAAAGGAAGATAAGGTAAACAAGATCTGCCTAGTGGCTTAGGTTCAAGTTCTCCAAAGAAAAACTGATTCTATGCACTTCAGACTCGTCATGAGCAAGAGGATGTGGTTACCGGTATGTTGAAAGTCTTCCAACTTGATGTTTATGCTTTACTTGACCCCGATGCTACCTTTTATTTTGTGACACCATAAATGGATATGAGGTTTGATGTTCTTCTAGATGTGTTGTTAGATCTTTTTTCTGTCTTTACTCCAGTTGGTGAATCTATTATGGCTAAGAGGGTCTATAGAAATTGTCTTGTCTCCTTGTCCCATAAAGTCACTCATATTTATCTTGAAGATCTTAATAAGCTAGATTTTCATGTTACTCTTGGTATGGATTGGCTGTATTCATGTTATGCTTCTATCGATTGTAGAACCGGTGTAGTCAAGTTTCAATATCCAAATGAACTCATCCTAGAGTGGAAAGGGTAAAATTCTATTCCTAAGGGTCAATTTGTCTCTTGTCTTAAAGCATGAAAGATGATCTCTAAGGATTGCATATACCATCTCGTGCGGGTTAGGGATATAAATTCCAAAACCCCTACTCTTGATTCAGTCCCAATTGTTAACGATTTTCTGGAAGTGTTTCCCGATGATTTATCTAATGTTCCTCCCGAAAGAGAAATAGACTTTGGTATCGATCTTCTCACAGATATGCAACCTATATCTATTCCTTAGTGAATGGCTCTGGCATATCTTAAGGAATTAAAGGAGCAATTGAAAGATTTGTTAGATAAGGGTTTCATCCAATCGAGTATCTCTTCATGGGGTGCTCCAGTTTTATTTATTAGAAATAAAGATGGTTCACTTCGTATGTCTATTAACTACCGCCAATTGAACAAGGTTACCGTTAAGAACAAATATCCTCTCCGAAGGATAGATTACTTGTTTGATCAACTCCAAAGAGCAAGTTACTTCTCTAAGATTGATCTTCGTTTAGGTTACCACCAATTAAGGGTGAAGGAAGAAGACATTTCAAAGACAGCTTTTAGAACTCGATATGGTCATTATGAGTTTTTAGTAATGTCATTTGGGTTGACTAATGCTCCGGCGGAATTTATGGATTTGATGAATAGGGTGTTTAGACAATACCTCGATATGTTTGTGATTATGTTCATTGATGATATATTGATCTATTTGAAAAGTGAAGACGAGCATAGCGATCATTTGAGAATTGTGTTGCAAGTTCTCAAGGATCAACAACTCTTTGTAAATTTTAGCAAATGCGAGTTTTGTTAAGGTCCATAGATTTTCTTGGTCATATTGTTTCTTGTGAGGGTATTGAGGTAGATCATAAAAAAATGGATGCGGTTAACATTTGGCCTAGACCACAATCCCCTTCGGTTATTAGAAGTTTCTTGGGTTTAACCGGATAATATAAAAGGTTTGTGGAAGGGTTTTCTTCGATTGCCTCTCTATTGACGGCATTGACCCAAAAGAATCCCAAGTTCATATGGTCGGAAGCATGCGAGAATAGTTTCCAAGAATTAAAAGATAGACTTACTTTCGCTCTGGTGTTGACTTTACCGAAATGAAGTAATGGGTTTGTTGTTTATTGTGATGCTTTAAGAATTGTGTTATGATGTGTCCTTATGCAAAATGAGAAAGTCATTGCCTATGCTTCAAGGCAACTTATGATTCATGAAAAGAATTATTCTACCCATGACCTTGAACTAGCGGCAGTTGTGTTATCTCTTACTATTTGGAGGCATTACTTACATGGTGTACATGTCGATGTCTTTACCGACCACAAGAGTTTGCAATATTTGTTTAAACATAAAGATTTAAATCTTCACCAAAGAAGGTGACTTGAATTACTAAAGAATTATGACATGAGTGTTCTCTACCACCCCCAGTAAACCAAATGTGGTGGTTGATGCTCTTAGTCGGTTATTGATGGGTAGTGTTGCTCATATTGAGGAAGATAAAAAAGACTTGGTTCAAGATGTTCATAGATTGGCCCGGTTGGGTGTTCGGTTAGTTAAATCTACCAAAGGTGGTGTTATGGTTCACAATGGTTCAAAATCATCTTTTGTGGTAGATGTGAAAGCCAAGCAAGGTCTTGATATGATTTTGGTTGAATTGAAGGAAGCAATGCTTAAAAAGTCCATAGAGGCTTTCTCCCAAGGGGTAGAGGGTGTACTTAGATATCAAGGTTGTTAGTGTGTTATTAATGTTGATGACTTGAGAGGGAAAATCTTATCAGAGGCCCATAGTCATCGATAATCCATTAACTAGAGAGCCACCAAGATGTACTGTGACTTACGGGAGGTCTATTAGTGAAGTGGGATGATGAAGGATATTGTGGAATTTGTGGCTAAGTATCCTAATTGTCAAGGAGTGAATGTTGAACATAAAAAGTCAGGGGGTTTATCTCAAGATTTAGCATTCCTACTTGGAAGTGGAAATATTTGAACATGGACTTCATTGTTGGTTTACCACGCACCCGACAACAATATGACTTAACTCGGGTTATAGTAGATTGAATGAAGAAATCGGCTCATTTCATTCTCGTCAAGGTTTCTTATTCGGCGAAGGACTATGCTAAGTTGTATTTGAGGGAAATGGTTAGGTTGCATGGAGTGCCCCTATCAATTATCTCTGATCGTGGTACCCAATTCACTTCTTAGTTTTGGAACTCATTCCAAAAGAGTCTTGGTACTCATGTTAAGCTTAGTACGACCTTTCCTCCGCAAACCAATGGGCAAGCGAAGCGTACTATCCAAACTTTGGAAGATATGTTGAGAGCCTCTGTAATTGACTTCAAAATTAAGTAGGATGATCATTTGCGTGTAATAATAGCTATTACTCAAATACTGGTATGGCTCCATTTGAGGCTCTATATGGTAAGAGGTGTAGATCTCCTAAAGGTTGGTTTGAAGTGGGCAAAGTCGCTTTGATAGGCCCCAAGTTGGTAAATGAGGCTATGGATATAGTTTGGTTTATTAGAGAAGGATTAAAAACGGCTCAAAGTCGATAAAAGTCTTATGCCAATGTTAGAAGAAGAGATCTTGAGCTTGATGTTCATGATTGGGTCTACTTGAAAATTTCACCCATGAAGGGTGTAATGAGATTTGGTAAGAAAGGGAAACTTAGTCCCCGCTATGTGGGCCCATATAAGATTTGGAGGTGAATTGGTAAGGTCGCTTATGAACTTGATTTGCCTAATGAATTAGCATGGGTACATCCAGTCTTCCATGTATCCTTGTTGAAGAAATGTGTTGGAGATCTGACATCTATAGTTCCCGTAAAAGGTTTGGGAGAAGTTTTCAGTCTAATAATTGTATGATGTATATAAGGTTATCATAGTGTTGGACTAGTTCGTCCTCACGCCCTACATCTACTTTCAAATTATCAAAAGAGTAATCTAGGATTCTATCCTTAGATTTGAGTATTCTTGAGATTAGTTGATATTGAATTATGAGTTCTTGATTATTAAATTCCTATTTCTAATCATTTAATTGTCGTACATTGTGTATTGCAATTATTGAGTTTATTGTTAATGTCTATTTTTCAGCATGAACCCTATTTCTAAGTATTCATTGAATTCTTATTGAGAATCTTTTCAACAAAAAATAATTGTTTAAACTAAGATTTGAGGAAAGTTTGACATTTATACACTTGGCATACATACAAAACAATATAATAGACAAAGGTAAAAATATCTCATATAAAGGGGAAAGTTTGACATTTATGCAGAAGTCTAACATACATTCCACTTAATTCCTATTTTCCTAAAATTAAAATTGTTATTCTCTTTTAGGCCTCAATTGTTTTTATTTATTTTTAAGATTAAGACGTCTGAATATGAATACATATTTGAATATTAAAGTGTCTATTAAGATTTAGAGGTCTAAATCTGAATATCCATCTTAATATTAAGATGTTTCATTAAAATTCGAATAATAAATAGGAAAGACTATTTGTTTTTAAACATCTGAAAGTATAAAAAAATTCTTTATATACAAAATAATAAACATAATTTTTTTTAAAAAAAACTAAATTGATCTAATATATATCAATAAAATATTCTAAAATCATATATAGCAATTGGTGGTGGTGATGACTAGCGATGATGATTGTATTTGCTAATTTTGGATAGTGTTGATTGATGATGGTGGTTGTGGGGAGTATCTTATGATATAGTGGTTGGTAGTGATGACGGCTGATTATTAGTAGTGAATGATATTGATAACTAATAGCGATAGTGACTGATGATGATGTTATGCGGTAAATAATGTTGACAAATGGTGGTAATTATATGTTACAAAAATTAGTAGATGTAATATAGTGACGCAAATTCTTTTTAATAATGAATGACACTAAATTTGGATCCCTAAATCTTTGTTTGCTCTAATATCTTATTAAAGTGTGTGATCATCTCATCTAGAAGTTTAAACTCTTAAATGAGTTGATCACATACTTAGCACTAGAGTGGAAAAGAAATGAAGAAGTGTTACACCCCGTAGTAACTAATTGGACCAAGATAGTGTCTAATGGACACTAGTAGGTGATTTTACAGGTCAAACGTCAAGAAACGACCATGACGCCCGGAAACTAGTCTAGTTGAACTAGTGTGTTGTAGGGTCTTGTAGTTGAGTTTTGGAGTGTGGTATGAGGTTGGAATTGGGTGTATAGGGTTCCTACACCTAGGTGTACATGTTTAGGGTCCAAATGTTCGGGTACAACTCCCCAAGGACCACCCTAAGGGTCCTTGAAGAGGACCCAAACAGTGGCCCTAAAAGCTGTCAAACAGCAGCCCTCCATGAGCCCCTTTGACGGGCCGTCACTGGTATGACAGGGCGTGGGTGAGGCTCGTGGGTTGACACTTAGTCTCCCCACCAAGCCTTCCCCAGCACCCCACTCTGAAAGGAGCGACGGAGGGACAGAACGGTCCGTAACTCCACCTACTGTCCGTAGGTGGAGGGCCGTGGGTGCTGCCAGTTTTTCAGTTTAGTTAGGAGTGAGGGTCAACTTTAAATGGTCATATCTCATAGTTCAAAACGAATTAGGTGTTCTATTACCTATCCAATTAAAGGTCTCTGAGTCCTCTTTCCAACGCCACCGAGTTTGCCCAATTCCGATCTCGGAGTAAAATCTTATGGCCGAAATAGTGAAGCACTGTCAGTCCCAGGTCTAATCGACGGACTTAAACTATGGATGGTAGATCAAACGACGGTCCGTAGGTGCTGCCAGTTTTGTGACTTTTAGCTTTAAGTTGGGGGTTTGGGAATTAAGTTAGCTAATTAATTAAGGGCTTAGAGGGTTGATTTAGTGGTCAAATAACCTCCTATAAATAGTTAATAGACCCCAAAACTCTCTCCAATAAACCTAAGAAGAAGAAGAGGAAGAAGGAGAAGAAGAGGAGGAGGCTAGGTCGAATCTCCCCATTGATTCAAGCTTAGTTTAAGTCTGTGGTGAAAGGTATGTGAAGCTTAATCATCCATGGGTTCTTCCACCCATGGAGCCCCCCCTAGTTGTCCCCATTTGTGAAATCAAAAACCCCATTCTAGCTAGGGTTTGCTTCTACATTGTGGGTAGTGTTTCAATATGATTCCAAAAGGTTGGATAGTACTCAATTTATGTTTTTTTAGTATTGTATTATGATGTATTGATGAATTATGTGATTTCAATGGTAAACCCTAGCCTATCTTGATGAATGTGATAATTGTGGGTTGATGCCTTTAGAGGCAAGTTGAAGTTCCATGAGTGATCTTCCTAAATCAAGGTTGTGTGTAGTAATTGATCAAGATTAGGAATGCCTAGACATGAAATGAACTACACTTGATTGAATAGGAAAGATCTTGACTTGTAAAGTTAGAATTGAACCTTTATGATCAATTGAGACTTGAATCACCTAGTATTGAAAGATGCGATCAAATTACCTTGAAATCTAGGTATAAAGAAGAGATGAAGAAAGAAACCTTGAGAGTAGGGTTTGTGATCACGATAGTTAGGGCTTTAGAGTGAGGCTAATGTGATTACCTAGTGATGCTAAGGCTTTGAGAGTAAAGTCTAAAAGAGAATAGAAGTCTAATAGGTTGGATTATGGTGTAAGGCCTATACTCACCTAATCTACCTTATGAAAGCTTGAATGTGTGAAGTGATGGAATCACTTGAGCATGGTTTGATTGTCAAGGACATTCTTCCATGAGATATGAGTGTTAAGCAAGGCTTAATAAGTAAACCTTGGGGTGTATGCTTGGCTCCAAGTGGATATTGACATGAGATGGAGTGTCACACAAGAAAGGGTCCGGGCTCCAAGTAGAAAGGAGAACCACACCTAGTTGATGTGAGGACTATCCAAGTTCAAGGGGGAACTCTTACGTAGTAGAGTGTGGGTTTTCCCATAGTTAGATCTTATGAGATGGGATCCTTCACATAGTTGAGTCAAGGTTCCTAGTAGCAATCTCAATATCCATGAATTAAGACATGCTTGAGAAGCATCTCGTAGTGTTCAAAGCATTATGAACTAAGACATGCTTGAGAAGCATCTCATAGTGTTCAAAGCATTATGAACTAAGACATGCTTGAGAAGCATCTCATAGTGTTCAAAGCATTATGAACTAAGACATGCTTGAGAAGCATCTCATAGTGTTCAA
>JAJOOR010022308.1:0-43667 GCA_036250505.1 Solanum acaule | reverse complement strand
TCTAGCCCGAGCTATCCAAGGCCGGGTGGAAATCAAAATTGAAACACAGATCGTGATAATGGTTGGAGAGACTACGATAGGGATTGGCGTGGTAGAGGCACAAACTTGAGGGAGCATAAAGGTGACAAAGATAGATATGTGCAATTATATGACCGTCCCAATTTAAAGGAACAAGCGGATCCAAAATATTTTCAGACCGAGGATATGTTGACAAGAAGCTTCAACATGGTTGAGGGGTTTGACAAGGTGTTGAAAGAATTGAAGATTGATTTCTCCACTTATACCCAAACCGTCACTTCTGAATTAATATTAATTAAGCAACTTGAGGCACAAATGTGCCAAATTTCAACTCATTTAAATCAAAGCCAAGAAGGAGCTTACTTAGTGACACTGTTGCCAATATAGAAAATAATGTTTGAAGGTATGTGCATGTCGTTCCTTAACTTTAAATAAGGCAGTTCTTGCGAGGCAACCCATGTTTTTAGTATTTTTCAAAAAAGTGTGCTGAATGTGAAGATGGAAGTAAAGTTCACAAGTTCAAGAAAGATTAGAGAGAAGCAGACCTAGTTGGCGATTAACCGAGTCGGTTTGGCCAAACGTTCTTTGCTCGCCTTGTGAACTCCAAAAAGTTAAAAAGAGTTTTGTAAATTTTGGAGTACTAGAACCTCATTTAGTGAGTCGCTGATAAGTTTTGGCGAGATGAATCATGATCATTGAGTTGAAAGTAAAGTTTGATGATTTGAAGAGGATGAATGTAACATCCCATATCCGTAAGGAGACCAAAAATGTAGATTTCAGAAGTTGCAAGTGGTACCGACGGGCACCACCCACAAACCATAGGGTGACCCACGGTCCATTCTGGTGGTCCGTGGTTCACCACCTGCGAGTCTTCCCCCAGAACCCTAAGAAAAATTGGCTAAGGGTAGACCCACTCCAGGACCTACAGATCGTAGGTCAGACCACGGTCCATGGTTCAGGGCCGTAGGTAGACCACTGTCCCTGGTTCAGGGCCGTAGGTCAGACCCACAATTTCAGCTCCCAGTTGCCAAATGACGGTTGACCATTACAGACCATTGGCCCTGCCAGACTTCGTCAGTCTGGTCCGTCGGTAGCCCGACAGCTTTTAAGTCGGGGGTTGTTTGGTCTTTTCCTTATGTGATGGACCCTTAAACTACGCCGTTTAACCCCTAAACTACATAGTTTTGGTCAAGTTTAGCCGATCAACTTAATTAGAACCTACCCTAGTCACTTCTTTCTCAAAATAATCGATCAAACATAGAACCAGAGAGGAGAAAGAGTCGACCAAAACATTCCAAGAACGCAACAAGGTTTCCTTCAGTTCCAGCCCAAAGTCGAAAGATTTCTCCATGGAATTCTTCACCATGTATGTGGAATTTCACTAGTGGGTTCCTTCCATCCATTAGGTCCCTAGAATTCAGTCAGATTTTTGATCCCCTTAATATTATCTAGACCTAGGGGTTTCTAGAATTTCAGCAAATAACTACGAATTAGTTACTTTAGTGTTCCTAATCAGATTATCATGACATTAGTATTGTTTTGTGTAGATTCTTCCATAAATTCAGAACCCTAGCTATGTAGTTCTTTTAGTTCATGAATTACACATGCCAGGTCAGATATTTTCAGATATACATGCCTCAAATTTGAATGTCTCATTATCAGTACATTAATGTTGCATTTTAAGTTAGCATGTCAGTATTTTGATCTATCTAGTATTACATAAATTCAATCATAAATTGTTAATTACATAATCAATTGCGAGAAGCTTAATACCGAGTGGACTAGGATCAGTCACCCTCAAGTCCCAGAACTACATTCCCCGTAGGTTGTAAGTCCCCTTTGTGGGCATCATTTTAGTGATCACGCCAGTCATGCCTCTATACCTCTAGTAGGGTATATTGGGTCCTCTCGATGGGGTGTATACATCGAACTCCAAATTTAGCTCATGTGGTTTTATGTCGGTTATTAGTAGCTCCCTTACAGTCAGATTCTATTGCATTGACCACGTTATCAGTCACCGTTCATGTATTCAATCTTAGCATGTTATAAACTTGGTCATTGCATTCAGTTATTTCATGTTCAGTATTCTCAATTTCGTACCATGCTTATCTCATCATTGCTCAAATATATGTTTTGGTTCAGTTATGATTATTGTTCAGCTTTATTCTATCTTGCATGCTCAGTACCTTTCAAATACTGATGCATATTGTGCGCTACATCTTCTTGTGATGTAGGTTTAGGTTCTCAGCTTCCAGATCACGTTCCCGATCTTCAGTTCAGCAGCACCAGTGGTGAGTTCTTATTCTTCAAGGACGATTGACATGATTAACTTCCTTTGCTTTTAGTCTTTAGTTTTCAGTATTTGCTAGATCTAGCTAGGCATGTACCATCATTTCTAGTCAGTAAAGGCTTTTTTTCATACATAGTTAGTTTCAGCTTTAGTATTTGAGTTTGACTTTTTAGTTGTTGATAAACTCTTAGTATTTATATATTCAGATTTAGTATGGGTATTCCCCATCATTTCAAATTAACTTATGATTAGCTTCCATGCAGTATTTCTTTACTTCAGTTTATCTTTAGTATGTTTATGATATGCTAGCAGGGTTAGCTTAAGGTCACTCGTGATCCTAGGTCCCATGTCCGCATCCTAAGGGTAGTTTCAGGGTGTGACAAACTTGGTATCAGAGCACTAGGTTTAAAGAGTCCTAGGATGTTTGAAAAGCCGCACTAAGTAGAGTCCTTTTCATGGGTGTGAAGTGCACCACATCTTATGAGAGGGAGGCTACGAAGAGTTTTAGGAAAACTTCACTTTCTTGATATTCCTATTGTGCGTGAGGTATGATCCAATTTCCTCGTTCTAATCCTTCTTATGTGTTTAAGATCATGCCTCCTCGTAGAGCTTATGGAAGGAATGCGAATGCACAAAATGCTAACGCAACTCCTCTAGTCCCAGATCAAGAAGTTTTGAATGCTAAGTTTCAGAATGCCATTTTGCTTTTGGCTCAGAGTGTGGCTAACCAGAACAACCAGCAGGTTCCAGTTCCTGCAAGTGCTAGTTGTGGATCAGTGGCATCCAGGATTTGTGATTTTGTTAGGATGAATCCGTCTAAGTTTCTAAGGTCGCAAGTTGGTGATGATCCCCAAAACTTCATAGATGAGATTAAGAAGATCTTTGGAGTGATGCAAGTGATAGGTAATGATAGGGTAGAGTTGGCATCCTATCAGGTTAAAGATGTAGCTCAGATCTAGTATACTCAATGGAACGAGAATAGGGGTACAGATGCAGCTCCTATCACTTGGGAATGCTTTAGTGAGACTTTTCTGGACAAGTTCTTCCCAAGAGAGTTGAGGGAGGAAAAAGCTCAGGAGTTCATGAATTTGAGGCAAGGTAACATGAAAATCCAAGAGTATGGACTCAAGTTCACCCAAGTCTCCAAGTATGCTCCTCACATGGTTGCCGATTCCAAGGCTCAAATGAACAAGTTTCTATATGGGGTATCTGACTTAGTGAAAATGGAGTGCAGGAATACTATGTTGCTAGAAAATATGAATATCTCTAGGCTCATGACTCATGCTCAACAGGTTGAGGGGGATAAGCTTAGAGAACAGGCTAAGGAGAACAAAAAGGCTAGGACAGGAAACTATGAGTATTCTTAACAGAAATTGAGTGGCTCACAATTTGAGCAAAAGTCTTCAGCTCCAAGTTCTGACATGATCAGAAAGGTAGGGCATCAGGCTCTAAGTCTCAGGGGAGTATTTCAGGCACCAGAACCTACCCAACTTGTCCAAACTGTGGTAGAACCATCCGGTCGAGTGTCTTACAGGAAAGAAAGGATGTTTTGGGTATGGTCAGTCTGGTCATAGGTTGAAAGATTGTCCTTCTTCTAAACAGAGTCATAGGTTAGTCTCCAACTTTAGCAGCACCAGCAGGTTGCCCGACTAAGCAGGGTAAGTCATCTGGTACAGGTGGCAGACAACACCAAAACAAGTTGTATGCTCTTCAGGCTTGCTAGGATCACGAAGATTCTCCTGGTATAGTCACTAGTACGTTATAAGTTTTTAACTTAGATGTTTATGCTTTGTTAGATCCAGGGGCTACTCTTTCTTCTGTAACTCCCTAAATAGCAGTCAACTTCGATGTTAGTCCAAAAACTCACTCAGAACCCTTCTCAGTGTTTACTCAAGTCAGTGACCCAGTTATAGCTAAACGGGTATACAAAAATTACCCTGTCACAGTCTCTCAAAAAGTCACCTCAGCAGATCTCATAGATTTAGAAATGGTAGACCTCGATATCATTCTAGGAATGGATTGGTTACATTCTTGTTATGCCTCAGTCAATTGTAGAACTAGGATTGTTCGTTTTTAGTTTCCAGAAGAACCAATCTTAGAATGGAAGGGTAGTAGCTTAGCGCCTATTAGCCGATTCATTTCTTACCTTAAGGCCAGAAAGATGATCTCTATGGGTTATCTCTATCATCTTGTTTGGGTTAAGGATTTAAGTTCTGAAACCCCAACTCTTGAGTCAGTTCCAGTAGTTAATGAGTTCCCAGAAGTGTTTCCAGAAGATTTTCCCAAAGTTCCTCCTGAAAAGGAAATCGACTTTGGAATTGATCTCTTTCAAGATACCCAACCTATTTCTACTCCTCCTTACAGAATGGCTCCAGTTGAGCTTAAGGAATTGAAAGACCTTCTAGATAAGGGCTTCATCAGACCTAGTATTTCCCCATGGGGTGCACCAGTGTTGTTCGTGAAAAAGAAAGATGGTTCTCTCAGAATGTGCATTGACTATAGGCAGTTGAACAAAGTCACAATCAAAAATAAGTATCCCATCCCCAGGATTGATGACTTATTTGACCAACTTCAAGGTGCTAGTCATTTGTCAAAGATAGACCTCAGATCTGATTATCATCAGCTCATAGTCAGAGATAGTGACATCCCAAAAATAACCTTCAGAACTCGGTATGGTCATTATGAATTTGTAGTTATGTAAATTGGACTAACCAATGCTCCTGTAGCTTTCATGGATTTGATGAACAGAGTGTTCAAGCAGTATTTGGACTTGTTCGTTATCGTCTTTATTGATGATATCCTCATTTACACTAGGAATGAGGAAGAACATGCGAATCATTTGAGGGTTGTCCTACAAACTCTCAAAGATCGCTAGTTATTTGCTAAGTTTAGCAAATGTGAGTTTTGGTTGCAGTCAGTTGCTTTCCTTGGGCATATAGTGTCTAGCGAAGGGATCAGGGTGGATTCTTAGAAAATAAAAGTAGTGAAACAATGGCCCAGACCTACCTCTCCTACAAATATCAAAAGTTTCTTAGGTTTGGCTGGTTATTACAGAAGGTTTGTGGAAGGATTTTTATCGATAGCTTCTCCATTGACTAAGTTGACTTAGAAAAAGGTTAAGTTTTAGTGGTTAGATGATTGTGAGAAAAGCTTCGCAGAACTGAAAACTAGGTTGACTATAACTCTTGTATTGACTCTACCAAAGGGTTCAGACAATTATGTTATCTATTGTGATGCATCTAGAGTCAACCTAGGTTGCGTGTTGATGCAGCAAGGTAAGGTTATAACTTATGCTTCTAGACAGCTTAAGGTGCATGAGAAGAACTATCCGACTAATGACCTCGAGCTTGTAGTAGTAGTGTTTGCACTTAAGATTTGGAGACATTACTTGTATGGTGTTCAAGTAGATGTGTTCACAAACCATAGAAGCCTTCAGTATGTGTTCACCCAGAAAGAGTTGAATCTTCGCCAAAGGAGATGCTTGAGTTCCTCAAGGATTATGATATAAGTGTGCATTACCATCCTAGTAAGGCCAATGTAGTAGCAGATGCTCTAGTAAACTATCTATGGGTAGTGTAGTACCTGTTGAGGAAGAAAGAAAGAAACTAGCAAAGAATGTTTGATGTGAGGCCAAAAATATATATTTTAATCATTATTTGCCTCACATTTATTATTTATATTTGCCCTTTTCTAGCATGAACTTTATGGATTGTGCTAAATAATGTATTTTATTTATAGGAGTAAATTGGTGTGAAGTTGAAAAATTTTGGAGCTAAAACGAATTAAAGATGGAAGGTTGAAGAAGGAAATCACGCAGCTTAATGGATTAAATTTAATACAATAACATATAAATTGTAAAGTTGCAACGTTCAAATTGAAAAGGAGTATGATGCCACGTGGCAGTCATTGAAGGCATCTCCAACTATTGAAGGTGGCGGAAGTCTAAGGCAGTTACTGTTCACACGTAGAACATAGAAATTCAATTCTATTAAGGTTTTGGGTTCCAAATTTATTTTGGACTCAATTATTTTATTTGGGATTTCTACATCTATAAATAGTCCATACGAATAATTATTTTGGAGATTAGGCAGAGAGGAAGATCAATTAAGAGGGCATCAGAGTATAAAGTTGTCAATACTTTTTAGGGTTCTTTTCGTCTTCTTATTTTCTTAGAGATTAGTGGCTAAAGTCCTTGTTTTAGGGTTGTAGCTACGAATCAAAGGTTGATTATTTAAGGTTTATGAATTAATTCTTGGTTTTCATTATAAGTTACTTCTATATTCTTGTTTTAATATTTTATGCTTGCGCACCATAAGATAAATCTATTATCTAATCTTAAAATCGAGAGAGAAGGGATTAGATAGACCAGAGAATATAGAGAGCTCGATTGATCCATTTAATTGAGGTGATTTGTGTTCAGGAGTGACGCCCGGACGAACAACTTGCTTGGTTACGAAACAAGATGACATATAAATGCTCGCCAATTAGTCTGTTTATCCCTGCTCAACGATGTAGTTAGATAGCTAATTGGAGTAGGCGACTAGAGGTGTTTAACCCGACTCATACAATTAACCCTGTAAATCAGTAACTTGACAACTAAAATTAGTTCTAAGCTTATAATCTGATACATGAGATTCAATACATGCTGCAGCCTTGGGATTTTCCAACTATTGTAAGTAATCTTATTATTTTATTCCTGCATTGTTTTCTTTTGACACTTTTAAATAAATAATTAGACCAATATAATTTAGTAAAAATAGTTAATTGACAAGTCCTTTGGGTTCGATAATCTGGTTCTTTTAAGAGTCACTATATTACTTGTGCGACTACGTACACTTGCCTGTGCAATTAAGAGTAACAAGTTTTTGGCGCCGCTACCGGGGATCGAACCCGGGTCACCTGCGTGACAGGCGGGAATACTTAACACTATACTACAACGACTTGCTCGCTTAGGAGTTCGTCTTATGAGAATATCAAATGGTGGTGCAACAGTTCCGAATTGGTCAGAATCTTCATTGGTAGCGAAGGTTAAGGAAAATCAAGACAGTGATCTTATATTACTTCAACTAAAGGGTGTAGTCCATCAGCAGAGAGTTGATGTTTAATCCCAAGGGGGAGATGGTGTGCTTTGCTATCAGGGCCGATTATGTGTTCCTAAGGTGGGTAAGTTGAGACATCAGATTCTTGCAGAAGCCCATAATTCCAAATATTCTATTTATTCAGGCGCCACTAAGATGTACTGTGATCTGTGGTAAGTCTTTTGGTGGAATGGCATGAAGAGGGATATAGCGGATTTTGTGGCTAAGTGCCCTAATTGCCAGCAAGTGAAGGTAGAACATCATAAACCAGGAGGTATGACTGAAGATATCAGCATTCCTACTTGGAAGTGGGAAGTGATCAACATGAATTTCATTACAGGTTTACCTCGTACTCGCAAACATCATGACTCCATTTGGGTGATAGTTGACAGAGTCACTAAGTTTGTGCGCTTTTTGGCTGTTAAGACTACAAATTTGGCAGAGGACTACGCCAAGCTTTACATTAATGATATAGTTAGGTTGCATGGAGTTCCTTTGTCTATCATTTCAGATAAATGTCCTCAGTTTACCTCTCATTTCTGAAAGTCATTTCAGAAAGGTCTTGGTACTCAGGTTAACCTTAGCACAGCATTTCATCCATAGACGAATCCTGTCTAATTTACTAATTCGGTGAAAGATAAAGTGCACCATTCAGACCTTAAAGGACATGTTGATAGCTTGCGTGATCGATTTCAAAGGTGGTTGGGATGATCACCTTCCTCTTATAGAGTTCGCCTGCAATAATAGTTATCATTCCAGCATTCAGATAGCCCCTTATGAGGCATTGTATAGGCGTAGATGTAGATCTCCAGTTGGTTGATTTGAAGTAGGTGAAGCAACCTTGATAGGGCCAGATTCGGTTTATGATGCTATGGAGAAAGTGCAATTCATTAGAGATAGACTTAAGACAGCCTAGAGTCGCCAGAAGTCCTATGCAGATGTAAGGACAAGGGAATTAGAGTTCCAAGTTGATGATTGGGCTATCCTGAAAGTGTCACCTATGAAGGGGGTGATGATATTTGGTAAGAAATGGAAGCTCAGTCCTAGTTATGTAGGCCCTTACAAGATCTTGAAAAGGGTTGGTAAAGTGGCTTAAGAGTTAGAGTTGCCAACAGAACTAGCAGCAGTGCATCCGGATCCAACATCTATTGTACCTTTAGAAAGCGTGGTTGTGAAGGATAGTCTTACTTATGAAGAGGTACCAGTTGAAATCCTTGATCGTGAGGTTTGAAGGCTAAGAAACAAAGAAGTCGCTTCAGTTAAGGTTTTATGGAGGAGTCAGTCCGTAGAGGGAACTACTTGGGAAATAAAAGCAGCCATGAAGGCTAAGTATCCTCATCTCTTTCCTTCTGATTCCATTCCAGCTTGTGGTAATAGTTCCTCTTCAGTTTTTCAGTCATTCATGCATAGCTTCAGTCTTAGTATCATGTTCCTTCAGTTTGTACTTGCCTTTTCAGTGTATTTGCATGTTCTTGGAACTTAATTCAGTCATAAATCAGTCTCTAGTACTTAGTGGTAGGGTTTGCAGCTCTTTCCCTCCCTATTCAACTAGTTTAGCCTTCATTCGATGACGAATGTTCCCAAGGGGGATATAATGTAACACCCCGTATCCGAAAGAAGACCAAAAATGCAAAATTCAGAAGTTGCAGGTGGCACCGACGGGCACCATCCAAGGACCATAGGGTGACCCACAGTCAGTTTTGGTGGTCATAGATCAGACCACGGTCCGTGGTCCAAGGTCCTAGGTCAGACCCTCAATTTCAGCTCCTAGTCAACAAACGACAGTTGACCAGCACGAACCGTCGGTCCTGCCACGGTCCGTCGGTCTGGTCCATCGGTGGCCCCAACAGCTTTTAAGTCAGGCGTCATTTGGTCTTTTCCTTATGCGATGGACCCCCTAAACTACATAGTTTTGGTCAATTTTACCCTAGAAACTTAATTAAAACCTACCCGAGTCAATTCTTTCTCAAAATAATCTATCAAACATAGAACCAAAGAGAAGAAAAAGTCAACCAAAGCTTTCCGAGAACACAACAAGGTTTCCTTCAATTCCAGCCCGAATCGAAAGATTTCTCCGTGGAATTCTTCACCAGGTATTTGGGATTTCACTAGTGAGTTCCTTCCACCCATTATGTCCCTCGAATTCAGTCAGATTCTTGATCCCCTTAATATTATCTAGACCTAGGGGTTTCTAGAATTTCAGCAGATTACTACGAATTAGTTTCTTTAGTGTTCCTAATTGGATTATCATGATATTAGTATTGTTTTGTGTAGATTCTTTCATAAATTTAGAACCCTAGCTATGTAGTTCTTTTAGTTGATGAATTACACATGCCAAGTCAGATATTTCAGATATACATGCCTCATAGTTGAATGTTTCATTATTAGTACATTAATGTTGCATTTTTAGTTAGCATGTCAATATTTTGAGCTATCCAGTATTAAAGAAATTCAGTCATAAATTGTTAATTACATAATCAATTGGGAGAAGCTTAATACTAAGTGGACTAAGTTCAGTCACCCTCAAGTCCAAGAACTACGTGCCCCATAGGTTGTAAGTCCCCTCTATGGGCATCATTTTACAGATCATGCTAGTCATGCCTCTATACCTCTGGAAAGGTATATTGGGTCCTCTCGTTGGGGCGTATACATTGGACTCCACATTTAGCTCATATGGTTTTAGGTCGGTTATTAGTAGCTCCCTTACAGTCAGATTTGTAACACCCCCACTTTTCGAAACGTCTAAAATTACTCATATCTCCGTGGAAAGACAAGGAGGGTGGGTAATAAATTAAGAATGATGTGGTATATCCTATTTTAAGTGTTCAAGTGTTGCATCTCAAGTTTTGAAGTTAGGTAAGTGGCAAAATAAAAGTTGGCAGAAGTTATCGTAAGTTCCTTCTTAAAGATTTCTCTAAAATTTGGGTAAAATGTGTTGGAGGTTTTCTCCCAATATATAAAGAGTTATGGGGCCCACAAACTATCGAATCGAAGGTCTACGAGTCTAGTTTCCAACGCATCAAACCGTTTGTTCATACGACTTCAGAATAGAGAGATATTCACATTTTCGTAGGACTGTGCAAGCAGACACATGAGGTGGGGCCCTAGGTCGGTGGAAAGTTATATATATCTTCTTCTTCGAACTTTTTCTTCATTTTTAAGCTAATAACCAGAGAAATTAGAGAAACCCATTTCTAGGATCAAGTGAAGTATAGATTTTCTCGACTTAAGTCCTTGACAAAAGTTGTTCTACGCGTTGGGCTCATCATCGTGGTATAATTTGTTTTATCGATTTCGTAGCATATCACACTTTAGTGTTGGGACAGTAAGGGTTTGAATATATTTGAAGGTTTTGAGGCGTATTACGAACCTAAGATCGAGGTAAGACCCTTCTTTCATCGACTCTAGCTTTTATAAGCAGTAAATAGCAATTTGCGACAGAAATACATATCTTTTATCGTATTGTCATGGTATCTTTTATTTTGTGTGTTGATTATGGTCCTACCTTGTTGTAGTATCGAGGTAGTTATGAGTAAAAGTCGTTAGTCCATGTGAATTTAGCGAAAAAGGTATGTTAAGGCTATTCCCTACTTACGGCATGTTCCTTAATATACTTGATCTACTTGTAGCCGATTTTGTTGATTATTGGCTGCTTGAGTTGATCTAATCCTCCCTTGTCAGGATTCTTATTCAGTTAGTAATGTCCCTATGTTGGACACGACTTAGAGGCTATTTGTACAGGTTGCTTATAACTAGATTGCTCACTTTTAACAATTTGATTGTTATTGTTTCCCTTGGGGCTATTGTGGTTAGCTGCAGGAATGTGATTTATGCCTAGAAAGGCTATGTTCTACCTACAGGGCTATAGGGATATCTAAAAGGGTTATATGTTGCCTACGGGGCTATATTGATGCCTAGAAGGGATATGAGTTGCCTACAGGGCTATATTGACGCCTAAGAAGGCTATGGGCTTCCTACATGGTCATGTTGTTGCCTAAGAGGGCTATGAGTTATCTATAAGCTATGTTGATACCTAAGAGAACTATGTGTTGCTATGGGGCTATATTAATGCCTAAGAGGGCTATGTGATTGCCTACAGGGCTAGGGGACTATCGATAGGGGTATATAGACTGATTGGCACCTTCCGGGCTTATGGGGGCCTAAGTAAGTGGTCTTGTGTGCTGTTTGTACCTGCCGAGCTTATGGGGGCTCTGTTAGGTTGTTGTTTTATTATTTTTGATAAGTTTAGATTTAGGAGTAGGTCAGTACACTTATCTTATCCTTGATTTATTTATTGGATTATTCCAGTATATTAGGATACTTGATCATAGCCTATTGCCTTTCATACTCTGTACATTATTTTGTACTGACGCCCCATTGCCTGGGGGCGCTGCATTCATGCATACAGGTCCTGACAGACGATTGAGTAGACCTCCTCAGCAGCAGGATTGACTTCTATCCAGTTGGCTAGCCCCTTTCCTCCGGAGCTGCTAATGTTTGGAGGTTTGTTAGATTTTGTTGTACATATTTTTATGGGTAGGCTGGGGCCCTGTCCTGCCAATCGTTAATACTCTTAGAGGCTTGCAGACTAGTGTGTGGGGTTTATAACTACATTATGGCCATGCTGGCCTAGTTTGTTGGTTTGTTGAAGCTTGTTAGTTGTGTGATGCATTGTCTTGTTATATACATGCTTTCAGTTTTGGTATAGAGATCATGGTGGCCTTGACGGCCCAATCAGGACTTCTGTGCTAATTGACAATTTCTTTATATGAACTCTTGGGAGTAGCTGTTTCTTTTGTAGATCTGTTGACAGGGGCCTTGCCGACCGAGGGCTTAGTTTTAAGCTGAGATATACTTGTTTGTTTTCTTAATTGCATGTGACTGCCATGCGCTAGTAGCAAATGGTTCAGCAGGGTCGGCTCGGGCTTGAGTTTTGGCATTAGGAGCTAGTTGCGCCCCTTGAGTTTGGGGTATGACAAGATTCTATTGCATTGACCACGTTATCAGTCACAACTCAGTATTCAGTCTCAGCATGTCATAAACTTGGTCATTGCATTCAATTATTTCATGTTCAGTATTCTCAGCTTAGTATCATACTAATATCTTATCATTGCTCAGATATATGCTTTGGTTCAGTTATGATTATTGTTCAGCTTTATTCTATCTTGCATGCTCAGTACCTTTCAAGTACTGACGCATACTCTACGCTACATCTTCTCGTGATGTAGGTTCAGGCTATCAGCTTCCAGATCACACGTAGATCGATTCTTGATCTTTAGTTCAACATCAGTGGTGAGTCCTCATTCTTCGAGGACGATTGACATGATTATCTTCCTTTTCTTTTAGTCTTTAGTTTTCTGTATTTGATAGATCTAGTTGGGTCATGTCCCAGCATTTCTAGTCAGTAGAGGCTTTATTTCAGACATAGTTAATTTCAGCTTTAGTATTTGAATTTGACTTTTAAGTTGTTGATAAACTCTCAGTATTGATATATTCAGATTTAGTATGGGTATTCCCATCATTTCATATTATCTTATGATTAGCTTCCGCACAGTATTTCTTTACTTCAGTTTATCTTTAGTATGCTTATGATATGCCAGAAGGGTTAGCTTGGGGTCACTCGTGATCTTAGGTCATATGTCCGCATCCTGGGGGTAGCTTCGGGGTGTGACAATGAATTGGCGAGTTGGAGCTCCTTTGGTGATCCCTGAATAGGTTCAAAGACGTAGTCAAAGCTCACCAAATTGGTTTTTATCAAAAATTCCAAGGGTCTTTTGCCCCTTACATGTCAATTGTTTGAAAATTCCTTGACTTTTTTTCTTCCTAACTCTTCAGTACATAGTGTTAAACATGTTATTCGCATTTTACTTTCGTTTTGCTTGTGTGGATTCTGTATTTGTGGAAATTTAATTGTGCCCAAACTTTTAACCCCTATGTCTACTTGTTGTTGTGTGTAGAGGTTTGTTTTTTATTAGAAATATTCTTACCTTTAGTATTTTAGGATTAATGATCGTGTTTGCATTGATCTTGATATTCTACTACTTATTGTGTGCCAAATCTTATTGGGTATGTGTTGAAATGTGAATGTTTGATTACGCATTGGTTATAAATTTCATATTGTTTCCTTTGTGTCAAATAATGGGGTATTTGGGGGTTGTTAGTTGAAATTGATAATGTGTTGCTTATGGGTTTTGTTTGTGTATCGTGTGGATGAAGTCTTATTAGCCTGAACTCATAAATAAGCTTGAATTTACCCAATTATCGATTTGGTGGCATCATTATTAAGGGAAATTAAATATTTTGTTGAGTATTATTGAAATTGGGGGGAAGTCTAAGTCCCTAGGGTTTGTTAATATGTTAGGTACCAATTATTTTATGCAAATTGTGTGCGAATACTGATCATTGTTTGTACATTGCTTTATTTTTTGGAAAATTAGGTGATGGACTGAAATTTACCTGTTCGGCAAGCTCCATAGCTTTCAGCATGTAAGTCCCAGCTCAGCCTTTGGTTGAGGAATTTTGGTCTAGTGTTCTATCAATTTCGATGAGCTCTCTTTAGCTCGCTGAACCAATTCAATGATTCATCGAGCTGGTAATTAGCTCACCCATTTTGTCTGATTTTTTTTTTGATTGACTACTATCTCTTTCGGTAAGTTCGTCTAAGCTCACAAAACATGTTTGGTGACTCACTTACCTAGTTTGCGAACCACGGGACTGGTTTTTGCTGAAGCTTTTAGTTTCAATTATTTTAAATAACCCTTCACCCGATATATGTTTTGGAATGTTGTGTAATACAGTCATTGCTAGACCAAATCTACCAGTTGTTTGGAGATCTCCTTCTAATTCTCCTTCTCATCTACCTCCCAAAAGACAGAAGGGGTGGTGATATCTAAATCGAGTGACTAACTGATAACACTCAAAACTAATTTTAAAATAATTAGAAGAGTAAGCGATCCTTAGCAATAAAAATACCCAACAATAAGCCGGGGTTGAATCCCTCAAGGAGTGATATAGTGCAACGAATTCAATTAGAAATTAAGAATGCAAACTAATTCATTGTAGCAATTAGAGCAAGTGGGTGTATTATTCCACCAAATTTACAAAAAGAGTTTTGGTATCAAGTATAACAATTACATTGAAATTAGAGAATTCAAATAAGAGATGATTGATAAGTGGTAGATTTACACTCATTTGTGGCCTATTTATTTCAACTATTGGTGTTCTTGATGACTAATTATGTTATTCTAATGATATTTTCATGATTTCCATTCATGATGGCTAAAGGACAAAGCAGGGATGAATTCTTGAAAGAAAGGCCAAGAACATTAAAATATAATGAAGACCCTGAAGCTGGAGTTCGCCAAAACAGAAAGGGTGAATCGTCAAACTAGTTTATTCATAGAAGTTGACGGTGTTCAACAAAAATGGGTCAAGCCAAGTCATGAAGAGAGAAGAATTCAGCGTCTTGTTGAAGGAGAAACAGTGAGTTAGATGTCACCGCTAATGTAACTGACTACGGAGCTAAAATTGAAGGTCGAGAAGGTGATGAAGGTGGCAATTGGTGATTTGCCTAATGAGAAAAAGTGAGCTTAGTCCATTACGCCGATTGATTGTCGAATACATGAAGCTTGAGGCCAAGAAAGGGCGAGCTGAAGGACCAAATAGTGATCCTCTGAATGCGTTAGGCAAGCATGACTAATGTCTTTCAATATGGTGCGAAGGCAGTCCGAAATAAAACTTTTTCTCCATCCCTCTTGCTTTGGAGTTTTTAAAATAGCTTTGTAATTGACACTTGGAGAGTTAAAATTCAAAGTGGATCTTGAAGATTCTTGCTTATTATCTGAAAATCTATGGCAGGATTCACTTTGGGTATAATTTCTTTCCACTTTAGTATATGTGGCTAAAACCCTAAGGTCAAGGAGTGTGATTATGGGGTTGTGTGTTGATATATTTTAGTGGATTTAATGCCTTGCTATGTTTTATTACTATTTAATCATTGATTCAAGTTGTTCCATATGAAATTAACTGGTAGGTTAAGGTGTCCAACTTAACCCTAGGTAAAATCTTCCATTGATGCCCGAATGGGATTAATAGAAGTGGTTAGATGGTTTGACACTCACCTTGTGGATCTGATTTCTATATTTCGCTTGAAAAAGGATTTGTAGACTTATCTTCATTGCTAAATCTGCTTGAATAAGGGATTTGTAGACTTATTTTCCATAAATGATTCTTGTTGGGCTTTTATTAACAACAATCATTTATTCTCTTAATAGCTTTTAGGATAGTTTAAGTGTTATAAAAAATTGTGCCACTTTTGGGGAGTGATGGCCAAGAATTAAATTTGTGAAGTCAAATTTGTGAACTTGTTTATCTGCAGTTAGCTACTTTTTTGGTGTTTTTGTTGTATTTAGCTATATGATGAAACATGAGTCTCAATTTTAGTAACGCCGCCAGTCACTGCGAGTAACATGATGATGTCAGGAATATGGGTGCTATGAATTTCAATTACACCGGTAAAGTTGGAGCAATTCGGTTACTACCTACTCCAAAAAATGGTAGATTTAATGTAACCAAATCAATATTGTAGTTTATCAAAATGAGAGGACATTTTTGAGGTCTTGAGCATGAATACCCTCATGAACATCTTTGAAAGTTTGTAAATGTGTGTGGGCCTTTTACTATAGAAGGTATTTCACAAGAATCAATGCATTTGAGGTTGTTCCCATTGTCCTTGATGAAAGACGCAACTAAGTGGTTGATTGAGCTACCACCAAACTTCATCTCTTTATAGGAGGAATTGACCGCGGCTTTTCTTGAAAGGTTTTTTCCTCCATCAAAATGGTGAAACCAAGAGATGGCATTCAAAATTTCAAACAAGTGAATAGGGAACCTGTGCATGAAAATTAGTTGTGGTTCAAAAGGTTACTTATACAATGCCCAAATCATGGCATTCCAGCTAGGTTGTTGTTGCAATACTTCTATAGAAGTTTTGATGCGGTGAATAAGGGGCTGGCGGATAAACTTATTTAAGGAGGAATAGTAAGGCAACCATTTGTAGTAGCCTCAAGGATACTTGATGAAATGAACAAAATTAATAAAATTTGGCATACTTGTGATGATCATGTGTCACTTCCACAGTTAGGGATGCTTAAAGGACAAGAAGAGAAAAATCAAGAATGTGATCAAAGCATAGCTAAATTAACACCGCAAATTCAAATGTTGTCAAAACATGTCATGAGATGTGATATGAGATTAGTTAATACAATGAATATAAGTCAAAGGAACACTTGATTTGAGTGTGCATACAATGAAGACATGAGACTGAGGGGTAGACAAATGGAGGGTTTGCGGTTAATTTATCCAAAGCTTACCGTTGATCAAGGTTGTACCGCGGGTAGTGATATTAGTTGTGAAGATGCTGATTGGTGTGATAAATGAGGAAGTTGGGACGAAAGTGAGCGTGATAGAGAATAATTGGTGTCCGTTCATGATTTTCCAAATTCGAAAAGTGCTCGAACTGAAGAGTTGTTAGCTAAAATTCTTCACAAAGTGGAAGAGTCCGATATTATATTTCAGGAAAAGAGAAATGATTTTTCATCCTTTACAAGTATGGTTACTTCCCATTCATCCTCCATAAAGTTACTTGAAGAACAAATGAGTGAGTTGGCTAATCTTGTGTACTCTAACCCAAAGGAAGAATTGATGGGTTACGTGAATGATGATTCTATGAATGCTACCTAAGTATCATTTGTGGTAACTAGAAGTGGTAAAACATTACAAAATGCACCTATTATTGAGGGGCATGGTAAGAAAAGTGTGGTTGTCGATGATGAGACACCGCAATAAGTTGAACCTCCATCACCCAAAGATGATGACAATTATCCACAAACCAAGTGAGGATGATAAAAAATATATCACCCCAAATGTTAAAGCTACAATAAAAGTTACACCTACTTTTCCTCAATGGTTAAGGAAGAAAGACAATACGCAAAGTTTAAAAATTTTTGGGGGTACTCAAAGATATGTTTATCAACATTCCTTTAGTGGATGCATTAGTTGAAATGCCCGGATATGCAATTTTTTTTGAAAGAGTTTGTTACAAAGAAGATATGGGCTTATTGTAGAACAATTGAAGTATCTCAAACTTGTAGTGCCATTATGATAAAGAATGTTATTGTGAAGAAATGGGATCCCACGACTTTCATTATCCCATGAACCATTGGTACATGCATATTTGCTAAAGTGTTATGTAATCTTGGGGCAAGTATAAACTTGATGCCAATGAAGGTCTTTAATTAAAACTAATCTGAGGTTGTTGATGGTTGACTGTTCAATAAAAACACCGGTTGGAGTAGTGTATGATGTTCTAGTAAAGCTGGATAAGTTCGTGTTTCCGCAAACTTTGTGATACTAGATTGTGAGATTGATGTTGAAATCCCCATGATATGGTAGGAGATTCTAAGCTACCAAAAAAACATTGGTTGATGTTGAACGGGGTGAGATAAAGTTTTGGGTTAGTAAAAAAGAGGTTAGTTTCAACATTTGCAAGCCTATGAAGTATCCAAGTGATATGCATGTGGTATCACACTTGGATTAAATTGATGAGGCAGTGGCTAGTATTGGTGAGATGGCATATAATGGAGAATCTTTTGCAGTCGTGTTACTCAAAAAAGATGAAGAAGAAAGAGGTGATTATGATTAAGTGGTCGCTGCTCTTGTTGGTGTGGGAACATACATGTCAAATCCAAAGAAATTAGACATTGACTTTTCTAGTCAAGAGGAGCCACCGAAAAAACCATCCATCTTGGACCCCTCAAAACTGGAGTTAAAGGTACTCCTTCCTCATCATAGATACATTCATGGGAGCCGACAACACATTGTTGGTTATTATTGCAAATGACCTCTAACCATGCCAAGTAGAGTTGTTGATAAATATATTGTTAAAAGCATATTAGAGCTTTAGAATAGTCAATTGCGGACATTGTGGGAATTTCTCTGGGAGTATGTATCCACAAAATACAATTAATCGAATAGTGTAAGCCAAGTATTGAGCATCAACAGAAGTTGCATCCTCCATTGCAAGTAGTTGTGAAGAAAGAAAAAATAAAATGGTTAGATGCGAGAATGATCTTTACTATTGTAGACAGTCAATGGGTGAATCCAGTTCAATGTGTTCCTAACAAGGGTGGTATGATGGTAGTTCCCAATTTAAAGGCTGATCTTGTGGCTACTCAACATGTAAATGAGTGGCATGTGTGTATGGACTGCCAGAAACTAAGCTCTTGGACCAAAACTGACCATTTCCTCATGTCGTTCATTGATCAAATGCTTGATCAGCTTTCGAGAAAATGATAGTATTATTTCCTAGATGGTTACTCCATCTATAATCAAATATACATAGCACCGGAAGACCAATAGAAAACCACCTTCACTTGTCCTTATGGGGTGTTTGCTTTCAAGTGAATGCCCTTTAGATTATTCAACATCCTTACTACTTTCCAAAGATGCATGCTATTAATCTTTGATGATACGGTGTAGGAATCAATGTAAGTTTTCATGGATAAGTTTTTCGTAGTTTGTGACTCATTTGAAGAATGTTTACATCATTTATATATGGTGTTTTACCGACGTGTGGAATCAAACTTGGTTCTAAATAGGGAGAAATGTCATTTTGTGGTAAGGAGGGCATTGATCTTGGGCACAAAATCTCTAGAAAGAATATTGAGATAGATCAAGCCAAAGTTTATTTTATTGCAAAACTACCTCCTCCGATATCGGTAAAAGGAGTGTGAAGTTTCCTAGGCCATGTCGGGTACTATCGAAGGTTTATAAAAGACTTCTCAAAAGTGGCATTCCATTGTGTTGGCTACTTGTAAATGTGCTTTTTTTAGTATGATGCCGCTTGTTTGAAAGCTTTTGTGAGTCTCAAAGAAAAGCTTTTGTCGGCCCTAATCATAATTTCTCTCAATTGGAGTCTTACATTTGAAATAATGTGTGATGCAAGTGGGTTGGCATTGGGCGCTGTTCTTTGGTAGCATAAGAACAATTTTTTTCATCCCATTTATTATCCTAGAAAGACTTTAAATTTTGACCAAAAGAACTACACCGTGACGGAGCAAGAGTTGTTGGCTGTCATGTATGGCTTTGAAAATTTTAGAGCATATTTGTTGGGTACCAAAGTTTTGGTGATACTGAGCATGCAACCCTGCAATACTTAATGGAAAAGAAGGAAGCTAAGCCTAGATTGATATGATGGGTATTTCTTCTCCAAGAGTTTGACTTTGAAGTGAAAGATCGGAAGGGTTGTGAAAATCAAGTAATTGAACACCTATCAAGACTAGAATCAAATGAAACAATGGCTAAGGGAAAAGAGATAGATGATGCATTTCTCGATGAATCAGTGATGATGATTTCCCACAATGCTACACCATGGTATGTTAATCTTGCAAACTTTATAGTGTATGGAATGTTGTCTTAGGGACTGAACAGCTACCAAAGGAAGGAATTCTCGCTTGATGTTAAGAAGTACTTGTGCCATGGACCTTATATCTTTAGAGAATGCGCAGATCATGATATTCGCAGGTGTGTCCCTGAAGTGGAGATGAGGGCTATTCTTGACGCTTGCCATGCTTCCCTATGGGTGGGCATCATGGAGATATTCATACAACCTCCAAGGTTTTACAATGTGGTTATTGTTGGTCCACAGTGTACCCAGATGCCCATGCTTTTTGTAAGTCTTGTGTCCAGTGCCAAATGCAAGGGAGTATTTCAAAGAGGCATGAACATCCTTTTTCACAAATTCTTGAAGTGGAGTTTAATGTTTGGGAAATTTATTTTATGAGATGATTTCCTAGTTCATTCGAGAATAAGTACATTCTGGTAATAGTGGATTATGTTTCAAAATGGGTAGAAGTTGTAGTATTTCCAAACAATGAAGGGATGAGTATCACAAAGTTCCTCAAGCTGCAGATATTCCCAAGGTTTGGTACCCCAAGAGCCATTGTAAGGGATGGTGGCTCTCATTTTTGTAATCACCATTTTGAAGCTCTTCTATCCAAATATGGGGTGAAACATAAGATTGCCATGACATACCATCCTCAATGGAGTGGACAAGTCGAAGTGTCCAATCGAGAAATAAAGACTATTTTGGGATAAATAGTGAATGTCAACCAAACCGATTGGTCTAGAAAACTTGATGACGCACTTTGGGCTTACATGAATGCTTTCGAAATCCCCATTGGCATGTCCCCTTACCATTTAGTGTTCGTGAAGTCTTGTCACTTGCCAATGAAATTGGAGCAAAAAGCCTTATGGCCATTAAAGAAAGTGTACTTCAATTGGGCTATGGCTTTAAAGAACCGAGTTGACCAGCTTCTTGCATTAGATTAATTTTGGCTAAAGGTTTATGAGATCTCTGCACTCTATAAGGAGAAAGTTAAATGTTGGTATGATGCCAAGATCCTACACCAGGAGTTTTGGGTGGGTGAGCTAGTTTTCCTTTTCAACTCAAGGTTGAAACTTTTCTCGGGAAAGCTTAAGTTAAAATGGACTGGTCTGTAAAAGTTAAATCGGGTGTATGAAAATGGAGCAATTGAAATAGAAGATGCAAAGGGGGTCAAATTTAAAGTCAATGGCTAGCGATTGAAAATTTATTTTTGATAGTGTCGTGATGTGAGAGTTATTGTTGTGGTGTATTTTGATGATGCATGAGAAGATGTACAGCCAGATTTAGTGACACACACACCATGCTTGGCGATTCGTCGAAGTTTGCTAGGTAAAACAGACTCAGTTTGCCCAGTGGAATGCATCATTTAGGGGGTGTACTATCAACTTCGGCAATGTGTGTGACTATTCGGCAATTCATCCATTATTTTTGGTGATCATCTTTTAACTCGCCGAATTATCCCATGGTTTCTCACAAGCTACAGGCATAGTCAGTGGTCTTGCCTAGTTCGGTGATTCACCGACCTGATAGGCGGTATTTGGCCAGTTGTCTTATTATTGGAAAATTCAATCGCCCTTTAGATGTTAGGGCGATTGAATCTGAGTTTATTCATTTACATTATTTGCATTGATGACATTACATTATTCTTTCGGGTAGGGTGTGAGGCACCTATGGTACCTTCCCTTTATTAATGAGTGTCTGTTTCACTTTTATCTCTTGTCACGCCCCGAGGCTACCCCCTGGACGCGGACACGGGACCTATGATCACAAGTGACCCCAAGCTAATCCTGTTGGCATAACATAAGCATACTATGATAACAAAACTGATGTGGAAACTTAAATATCATGAAAATGAAAGTGATGGGGAGTACCCATTCTATATCTGAATATATGAAAACTGCAAGTTTCAGTACAAAAGAGAAATCAAACTCTAAGACTAAAGCTGAAACTAACTATGTCTGAAATAAGCCTCTAGACTAACTAAAAATGTTGGGACATGCACCCAACTATATCTAGCAAAACTGAAACTAAAAACTAAAAGCGATAAAGATAAACATGTCACTAATCCTCGAAGAATGAGGACTCACCACTGAAGTTGTTGAACTGAAGATTGGGAACCGATCTAAGCGTGATCTGGATGCTAAGGACCTGAACCTACATCACGAGAAGATGTAGCGCAACGTACGTGTCAGTACTTGAAAGGTACTGAGCATGCAGGATAGAGTAAAGCTGAAATAAACATATAACTGAACAAGCAATAAAATAAGAGTGTAATCTAAACATGATATAGATACTGCATACTGAGCTAACTGAATGCAATGACCATTTTATGACATGCTAAGACTGAATACTAACTGTACTGAAATGTGGTCAATGCAACGGAATCGGACTGAACTGTGGGAGCTACTAATAATCGATAATAAAACTACATGAGCTCAATGTGGAGTCTGATGTATATGCCCCATCAAGAGGACCCAATATACCCGGACAAAGGTATAGAAGCATGCTGGCATGATCACTAAAATGATGCCCACATAAGGGACTTCCACCTACGTGAATCGTAGTTCTGGGACTATTTGGGTACGCTGAACCCTAGTCCAACTCGGTATTATGCTACTCCCAATGGATTAAGTGATTAATATATTATGACTGAATTTCTGTGATTCACTGGATAGCTCAAAATGGCACGTGAACTGATAATGCACATAAATAAACTGATAATGACACATTCATAAACTGAGGCATGTATATCTGAATTAGCTGAAATATCTGGCCTAGCATGTGTAATTCAAGAACTACATAGCTAGGTTTCGAAATTCATGCAATAAATTGAGTAATAATATAATAATTTAATTTGGATCATTCTAACAACTAAAACCCAACAATTCTAAGATTCAAGAAACCCTATGTCTAAATGATATTGAGGGAATCAAGAATCTGACTGAAAACTAAGGACCTAATGGGAGAAAGGAACCGACTAGTGAAATCCCACATACCTGGTGACGAAATCAATAGAGAAATGTTTCGATTTAGGGGCTGGAACTGATAGAACCTTGTTGCGTTCTTAAACTCGGGTTCATGACCTCTTTTCTCCTCTTATGCTCTAATTTTTATATGTTTTGAATAATGATTTGACTTGGGTAAGTTCTAGTTAAGTTTCTAGGCTTAAACTAACTAAAACCTCATAATTTAGGGTCTAAACGACATAGTTTAGGGGCCAAACGAACAAGGAAAAGACCAAAAGACCCCTGACTTAAAAGCTGTCGAAGTCACCGACGGAGCTGACTGACAGGCCATGAGTCGAATGACGGTCCTTACAAGTCGACCGTCGTTCATGACAGAAGGCTGAAATTTGGGGTCTGAAACTGAAAGTTGACTGGCCCATCGACGGGGTCGTAAGTCGACTGACGGTTCGAGCTGGTCGACCATCATTCGGGACTAAGGGCTGAAATCTGAAGTGAGAAACTGAAAGTTGACTAGCCCATCGATGGAGCTGACTGACGGGCCTTCAGTTGACTGACGGTCCATAGGTGGCTTCCGTCGGTGGCACCTGCAACTTCTGAAAATCTAGAATTTTTCCTTTCTCAAATCTTAGGTGTTACATTATCTCCCCCTTGGGAACATTCGTCCTCGAATGAAGACTAAACTAGTTGATATATAGGGAGAGAGCTGCAAACCCTACCACTAAACACTAGAAACTGATTTCTGACTGAACTAAGTTCCAAGAACATGCAAATACGATGAAAATGCAGGTATAAACTGAAGGAACATGATACTAAGACTGAAACTGCGCATGAATGACTGCAAAAATGAAGAGGAACTATTACCTCAAGCTGGAATGGAATTGGAAGGAAAGAGGTGAAGATACTTGGCCTTCATGGCTGCTTTTGCTTCCCAATTAGCTCCCTTTACGGACTAACTCCTCCACAAAACCTTGACTGAAGTGACTTCTTTGTTTCTCAACCTTTGAACCTGACGATCAAGAATCTCAACTGGTACCTCTTCATATGTGAGACTATCCTTCACAACCACACTTTCTAAAGGCACAATAGATGTTGGATCACCCACACACTTCTTCAATAGCAAAATGTGGAAAATCGGATGCACTACTGCTAGTTCTATTGTCAACTCTAACTCATAAGCCACTTTACCAATCCTTTTCAAGATCTTGTAAGGGTCTACATATCTAGGACTGAGCTTCCCCTTCTTACAAAATCTCATCACCCCTTTCATAGGTGACACTTTCAGGAAAACCCAATCATTAACTTGGAACTCTAGTTCCCTTCCCCTTACATCTGCATAGGATTTCTGGTGACTCTAGGCTGTCTTAAGTCTATCTCTAATGAGTTGCACCTTCTCCATAGCTTCATGAACTGAATCTGGCCCTATTAAGGTCGCTTCACCTACTTTAAACCAACCAACAGGAGATCTACATCTACACCCATACAATGCCTCATAAGGGGCCATCTGAAAGCTGGAATGGTAACTATTATTGTAGGCGAACTCTATAAGAGGAAGGTGATCATCCCAACTCCCCTTGAAATCGATCACACAAGATCTCAACATGTCCTCTATGTTTTTAATGGTACGCTCTGCCTAGCCATCTATCTACAGATGAAATGATGTGCTAAGGTTAACCTGAGTACCAAGACCTTTCTGAAATGACTTCCAGAAATGAGAGGTAAACTAAGGACCTCTATCTGAGATGATAGACAAAGGAACCCCATGCAACATAACTATCTCATTAATGTAAAGCCTGGCATAGTCCTCCGCTGAATCTATAATCTTAACCGCCAAAAAGCGCGCAGACTTAGTAACTCTATCAACAATCACCCAAATAGAGTCATGATGTTTATGAGTACGAGGTAAAAATGTGATGAAGTCCATGTTGATCACTTCCCACTTCCAAGTAGGAATGTCGATCTCTTGAGTCATACCTCCTGGTCTCTGATGTTCTACCTTGACTTGGTGGCAATTGGGACACTTAGCCACAAAATCCGCTATATCCCTTTCATACCATTCCACCAATAGACTTCCAGCAGATCGCAGTATATCTCAGTGGTGCCTGGATGAATAGAATATCTGGAGTTATGGGCTTCTTTGTCTCAACTCGTCCACCTTAGGAACACATAATCGACCCTGATAACGAAGCACACCATCTCCCCCTTGGGAGAAAACCTCAACCCTATGCTGGTGGATTGCACCTTTTAGCTCAAGCAATATCGGATTACTGTCTTGCTTTTCCTTAACCTCCATTACCAAAGAAGATTCTGACCCATTCTGAACTATTACACCACCATATGATATGCTCATAAGACGAACTCCTAAGCCAGCAAGCTTGTGGACATCCTTCGCTATCTCCTTTCTTTCTTCCTCAACATGTGCTATATTACCCATAGATAGTCTACTAAGAGCATCTGCAACTACATTAGCCTTACCAGGATGGTAATGCACACTCATATCATAATCCTTGAGGAACTCAAGCCATCTCCTCTGGCGAAGATTCAGTTCTTTCTGGGTGAACACATATTGAAGGCTCTTATAGTCTGTGAATACATCCATGTGAACACCATACAAGTAATGTCTCCAAATCTTCAGTGCAAACACCATTGCGGCTAGCTCAAGGTCATGAGTCAGATAGTTCTTCTCATGTACCTTAAGTTTTCTAGAAGCATATGCTATAACCTTACCTCGTTGCATCAACACACAACCTAGGCCGACTCTGGATGCATCACAATAGATAAAATAACTGTCTGAACCCTCTGGTATAGTCAAAACAGGAGTTGTAGTCAACCTAGTTTTCAATTCTACAAAGTTTTTCTCACAATCATCTGACCACTGATACTTGACCTTTTTCTGAGTCAATTTGGTCAATAGATAGGCTATGGATAAAAATCCTTCCACGAACCTTCTATAAAAACCTGTCAGACCCAAGAAACTTCTGATATCTGTAGGAGAGGTAGGTTTGGGACATTGTTTCACTGCTTCTATTTTTTGAGAATCTACTCAAATCTCTTCGCTAGACATAATATGCCCAAGGAAAGCAACTAACTGCAACTAAAATTCACACTTACTAATGATTCGCATGTTCTTTCTCATTCCTAGATTAAATGAGGATATCATCGATAAAGACGATAACGAACAAGTCCAAGTACTGCTTGAACACCTTGTTCATCAAATCCATGAAAACTACAGGAGCATTGGTTAGTCCAAATGACATAACTACAAATTCATAATGACCACATCGAGTTCTGAAGGCTGTCTTCGGAATGTCACTATCTCTGACTCTGAGTTGATGATAACCGAATCTGAGGTCTATCTTTGAGAAATGGCTAGCACCCTGAAGTTGGTCAAACAAGTCATCAATCCTGGGGATGGGATACTTATTATAGATCGTGACCTTTTTCAACTGCCTATAGTTAATGCACATTCTGAGAGAACCATCTTTCTTCTTTACGAACCTCACTAGTGCACCCCATGGGGAAATACTAGGTCTGATGAAACCCTTATCTAGAAGGTCTTTCAACTGTTCTTTCAATTCCTTAAGCTCAGCTGGAGCTACTCTGTGAGGAGGAATAGAGATAGGCTGGGTATCTGGAAGGAGATCAATTCCAAAGTTGATTTCCTTTTCGGGAGAAACTCCAGAAAGATCTTCTTGGAACACTTCTAGGAACTCATTGACTACGGGAACTGACTCACGAGTTGGGGTTTCGGAGCTTGAATCCTTAACCCAAACTAAATGATAGAGATACCCCTTAGAAATCATCTTTCTTGCCTTAAGGTAAGAAATGAATCAACCCATAAGCACTAAGCTACCACCCTTCCATTCTAAGATTGGTTCGTCTGGAAACTGAAAATGAACAATCCTAGTTCTACAATCGACTAAGGCATAACATGAATGTAACTAATCCATGCATAGAATGACATCGAAGTCTACCATTTCTAACTCTATGAGATCTACTGAGGTGACTTTCTGAGAGACTGTGACAGAGAAATTTCTATATACCCATCTAGCTATAACTGGGTCACCAACTGGAGTAGAGAATGAGAAAGGTTCTGAGAGAGTTTCTGGACTAACACCAAACTTAACTGCTATATAAGGAGTAACAAAGGAAAGAGTAGCCCTGTATCTAACAAAGCATAAACATCGAGATCAAAGACTCGTAACGTACCAGTGACTACATCAGGAGAATCTTTCTGTTCCTAGCGAGCCTTAAGAGCATAGAGCCTGTTCTGGCGCTGTCCGCCACCTGTACCAGATGAGTTACCCTGATGAGTCAGGTGACTTGTTGGTGTTGCTGAAGTTGTGGACTAAGCTCTACCATTTCCTCCTTGACCCTGTTTAGAAGGACAATCCCTCAACCTATGACCAGACTGACCACACCCAAAGCATTCTTCCCTTCATGCAAGACACTTGCCCCGGATGGTTCTTACCACACTTAGGGCAAGTTGGGTAGGTTTTGGTACCTGAAACACTTCCCTGAGACTTAGAGCCTGATGCCCTACCTTTTTGATCTTGTCTGAACTTGGAGGATGGAACACTAGCTGATGAAGGTGCTAGAGCTGATAATTTCTGCTGACCCTGCGAGCGATTTCCACCACCCAATTTCTGCTGAGAATAGTCATAGTTTTTGGTCCTAGCGTTATTGTTCTCCTTAGCCTGTTCCCTACACTTATCACCCTCAACCTGATGAGCATGAGTCATCAGCCTAGAGATGCTCATATTTTCCAGAAACATAGCATTTCTACACTTTGTCTTTACCAAGTCTGACACTCCATATAGAAACTTATTCATCTAAGCCCTGGAATTAGCAACCATGTGAGGAGAATACCTGGAGAGTTGGGTAAACTTGAGCCCATACTCTTGGACTGTCATGTTACCTTGCCTCAAGTTCATAAATTCCTGAGCCTTTGCCTCCCTTAGCTCTCTTGGGAAAAACCTATCCAGAAAGGTCTCACTAAAGCAAGCCCAAGTGATAGGAGCTGCATTAGTATCCCTGTTCTCTTTCCATTGAGTATACCATAAATGAGCCACATCCTTGAGTTGGTATGATACTAACTCAACCCGATCATTCCCAGTTACTTGCATCACATCAAAGATCTTTTTGACCTTATCAATGAAGTTTTGGGGATCCTCACCCACTTGCAATCCTAAGAATTCTGGCAAATTCATCCTAGCAAAATATCGCACTCTGGCTGCAGCTCACCCAACATTTGCATTTGCCTGATCTGGAACCCGCTGATTGTTCTGGTTGGCCACACTCTGAACCAACATCTGCATGGTATTCCGGAACTCTGCATTCGAAACTTCTTGATCTGGGACTGGAGGAGCTGCGTTTATATTCCTGGCATTCGCATTCCTGGTGTTAGCTCTACGAGGAGGCATGATCTGAAACATAGAACATCGACTTAGAATAGAATTAGATCATACCTTACGCACAATATGAGTAACAAAAAAATGAAGATCTTTCCTAAAACACTTTGTAGCCTCCCAATCATTAGATGTGGTGCGCACTACACATCCATGAAAAGGACTGTATCTAGTGTGACTTTTTAGACAACCTAGGACACTTAAACCTAATGTTCTGATACCAAGTTTGTCACGCCTCGAGGCTACCCCCTGGATGCGGTCACGGAACCTAGGATCACGAGTGACCCCAAGCTAACCCTGCTGGCATAACATAAGCATACTATGATAACAAAACTGATGCAGAAACTTAAATATCATGAAAATGAAAGTGATGGGGAATACCCATTCTATATCTGATTATATGAAAACTGCGAGTTTGAGTACAAAAGAGAAATCAAACTCTAAAACTAAAGCTGAACTAACTATGTCTGAAATAAGCCTCTAGATTGACTAGAAATGTTGGGACATGCCCCCAACTATATCTAGCAAAACTGAAACTAAAAACTAAAAGCAATAAAGATAAACATGTCACTAGTCCTCAAATAATGAGGACTCACCACTGATGTTGTTGAACTGAAGATCGGGAACTGATCTAAGCGTGATCTGGATGCTGTGGACCTAAACCTACATCATGAGAAGATGTAGCGCAACGTATGCGTCAGTACTTGAAAGTTATTGAGCATGCAGGATAGAGTAAAGCTGAAATAAACATATAGCTGAACAAGCAATAAAATAAGAGTGTAATCTGAACATGATATAGATATTGAATACTGAGCTAACTGAATGCAATGACCATTTTATAACATGCTAAGACTAAATACTGACTGTACTGAAATGTGGTCAATGCAATGGAATTTGATTGAACTGTGGGAGCTACTAATAATCGATAATAAAACCACAGGAGCTAAATGTGGAGTCTGATGTATACGCCCCATCGAGATGACCCAATATACCCAGCCAAAGGTACAGAAGCATGCTGACGTGATCACTAAAATGATGCCCACAGAGGGGACTTACAACCTACATGGCTCGTAGTTCTAGGACTATTTGGGTACGCTGAACCCTAGTCCAACTCGATATTATGCTACTCCCAATGGATTAAGTGATTAAATATACTATGACTGAATTTAGGTGATTCATTGGATAGCTCAAAATGACATGCGAACTGAGAATGCATATAAATAAATTGATAATGAAAAATTCATATATAGAGGCATGTATATATGAAATAACTGAAATATCTGGCATAGCATGTGTAATTCAAGAACTAAAGAACTACATCGCTAGGGTTCTGAAATTCATGCAATAAACTAACTAATAACATAATAATCTGATTTGGATCATACTAACAGCTAAAACCCAATAATTCTAACATTCAAGAAACCCTAGGTCTAGATGATATTGAGGGAATCAAGAATCTGACTGAAAACTAGGGACCTAATGGGAGAAAGGAACCCATTAGTGAAATCCCACATACCTGGTGACGAAATCCATGGAGAAATCTTTTGATTTTGGGGCTGGAACTTATGGAACCTTGTTGCTTTCTTGAACTAGGGTTCTTGACCTCTTTTCTCCTCTTACGCTCTAATTTTTCTAAGTTTTGATTAATGGTTTGACTTGGGTAAGTTCTAGTTATGTTTCTAGGCTTAAACTGACTAAAACCTCATAATTTAGGGTCTAAACGACGTATTTTAGTGTCCAAATGAACAAGGAAAAGACCAAAAGACCCCTGACTTAAAAGCTATCGGAGTCACTGACGGAGCTGACTGACAGGCCATAAGTCGACTGATGGTCCGTACTGGTCGACCATCGTTCGCGACTGAAAGCTAAAATTTGTGGTCTGAAACTGAAAGTTGACTGGCCCATCGACGGAGCTGTCTGACGGGCTGTGAATCGACTGACAGCCCGTACTGGTCGACCGTCGTTCGCGACTAAGGGCTGAAATCTGAAGTGAGAAACTGAAAGTTGACTTGCCCATCGACGGAGCTGACTGACGGGCCGTCAGTCGAGTGACGGTCCGTAGGTGGCTTCCGTCGGTGGCACCTGCAACTTCTAAAAATCTAGAATTTTTCCTTTCTCGAATCTTGGGTGTTACATCTCTCTATCATTTGCCCATTAAGTTTTGAAGTTGTGAATGCTTGAGTCTTCATTGATAATTTTCGAGGACTGGTTGTGTTCAATATCGATATCTTGGATAGCACTCTTGATGAGCTTTATGTTTAGTGTTGAAACTCAAAGAAGAAATCAGTATGGATGCACTTTTGGATGATCTTCCTAAATCTGGTGTTGACTAGTTGTGTTTTGATATGAGCCTTGCAATTAACATCGCACGTAAGCTTTTTGTCTTGCTAGGCTATGCAAAATGACTGTGTAAGTGCCTTGTGTGGTGAGGTTTTGTTTGAAATCATGCTTGTGAATCCTAGAATTTGCCTTTTTAGTTCAATTGTTTAATTTTGGTAAATGAAAGAAGTGATCTTGGGCACATATACGGTGAAAAACCCAAATGCCTATACCTTTTGTTACCACCTTGTGAGGGTGTGCAACCGTCTTGGCACCATTTAAGCCTAAGCCATTTGTTGACAACCTTGTGAAACCTCTTGAGTGAAATTGTCCCTAACTTCTCACCCATAAATCCTTTAGAAGAATTGGTTTGTTTGAATCGCTAACTTAGGCCAAAAACCTAAGTTGGGTGTGGAAAGGAAGGAGGAAAGAAGCCAAGTGGAAGGAAAAGAAATAAAAAGTGAGACTCAACTTTGAAATGTGTTGCAAAAAGAAGGAACTCCTCCCTATAAAAAATATGTGATGAGCAAAGATTTGAAAATTGAAATGAAAAAGAAAGTGCGATGAATAAAAGGGTTGTCCAATAAAATGATTCACAAATTGAAGTTTGAGTTTCCAAGTGAAATAATGAAAAGAACTTGAGAAAGGGTGAAAATGATTACAATAATGCTTTGGAAAAGTGAAGTTACTAAGGCAAATTTATCATACCTTAACTCGCATCCCCATTACAAGCCTAAAAGACACTTGAGATATTTCATGAACTAGGTTGTGTGATGATTGAAATATATGGGCAAACCTATGGGATGAAGCTTCCATTTATTTCTCTTTTGGAGACTAAGAGTTGTATTGATTCCTAATGTTTTTATTGATTTCCTTGTGAGAGCATGAAATCATTCTTGATGTGAGGGCACATAAATGCATGTTTTGAAACATGGTGGTTCATAAGTGAAGAAGCAATGGTGAGCTGGAGCTTAAATTGATACCGGCTAGCCATCATTTGAAACATTTTTATTATGATTTAGTGTTTCATCTGCTTGAGATTAGTCTTGTAATGTGACTTGCATATTACATTGAGAATTGTTGTAGAAATCCTTGTTGAACTAATTGTGTTCTTAATTTACTTCACAACAAGCAAAAGTTTAAGTTGGAGATGTTGATAAGTTGTAGATTTACACTCATTTGTAATATATTTAGTTCAACAATTAGTGTCCTTAATGCCTAATTATGTCCTATTCTGATGATATTTTCATGATTTGAAGTCATGAAGGCTAAATGACAAGGTGAGGATGAATACTTGAAAGAAAGGCCAAGAATATTGAAATTTAATGAAAACCCTAAAGCTGGAGTTCGCCAAAAGAGAAAGGGCAAATCGCCAAACTAGTTGATTCCACCAACGTTGACAGTGTCGAAGAAAAATGGGTCAAACCAAGTCGGCGAGTAGAGAAGAATTATGCGACTCACTAAAGGAAAAATGAAGAGTTAGATGTCACTGCCTAATGTGACAGACTAGGGAGCTAAAAATTAAGGTCGTAAACGCAACGAAGATGGTCATTAGTGATTCGCCTAATGAGAAAAAATGGGCTTAGTCTAGTCCGTCGATTGATGCTCAAATACTTGAAGTCTAAGGCCAAGAAAGAGCGAGCTGTAGGACCAAATGGCGATCCACCAAATGCATTAGGCGAGCCCGACTAATGTCGCCTAACAAGGTGTGAATGCATCCCGAATTGATTTATTCGGAAACTATAATTAGCAAATTACAGAGAGAAAATGTAACTTTAATCATTCCCAACTTTGAGACATTGAGATAGCACTTTTCCTCCATCCCTGTTTCTTTGGGGTTTTGAAAATAGATTTATAAATGATGAGTGGTAGATTTTCACTCATTTGAGGCATATTTGGCTCAATAATTAGTGTCCTCAATGCCTAATTTTGTCCTGTTCTGATGATGTTTTGATGATTTGCAGCTATGAATGCAAATGGAAAAGGCAGGGATAAATGTTTGAAAGAATGGCCAAAACTACGAAAAAAAAGTATAAAACTACACATTGATGATCGCCAAGCAAAAAGGTTGAATAGCCTAGCAACCATATTATTGCCTAAATTGATAATGCACTAGGCTTCTCTATCAAGGCTGGTTGGTGAAGTCGGGAAGAAACGGTGACGCGCCAACTAAAAAAGGTGAACATGGTTAACACCGCCAAAATTGACTGTGGCAGATGATAAAATGGAACTTCAAAAGGCGAACCAAGGTGATGATCGGCGATTCACCAAACTTGGAAAGCATACTTGAACAGTATCGCTAAATGATGGTCAAACACGTGACGCCTTGAGTGAGAAAAAGGTGAGCTGAAGCACGATTGACAACTAGCTGAATGACATCCGGGAGACTAGCTAATGTTACTAAGTGAGAAGTGCAGGTTAGTTTTGGGCCAAATTTTGGGAAACTATAAATAACTCAAAGGAGAGAGAAAAAGGGGTTCCAAATTGGAGAGAAAAATTTGAATATTCTAGAGAGAAACACCTTCCATTGAGTGAAAAACACTTTTATCTCTTGGGTTTTTTGAATTGATAATCTTTAATTTGTAAAATTGAAGTTGGATTTAAAGTGGTTTGCTTGTAATTACTCAAATACATGTTAGCCACAACTAATTCCATTCAAGGTATAACCTCTCCACACTTTGTGATGTGTGGCTAAACCTCCAATCTCTTTGGGGTGTGATTATCGGGTTGGATGTTGATTTAACTTAGTGGGTATGTTGAATTGCTTTTTTTTTAGCTGTTAATTATTGATTTGAACTATTGTCATGTATTTAATTTATAAACTTAAGTGTCCAACCTGATATTAGCTTCGATCTTGCATTGGTGCTCGAAAGAGACCAATATGAGTGGGTAATTAGTTGAATGTTTATAATCTAGTTATGATTAATTGTAAATCCAAGATACTGAGTTGGACTGAGAAATTGCATGAATGAGTTCGAAGGGAGATTTCATGAAATATAGTTATGAGATTGAAAGATGATCAACATAATCAAAGACGACCCAACCTATCCATGATTATTTAGTTTTATTGAGCAATTCAACACTACACATAGTGCTATAAATATTCAATACTCAAACCCCTAGAGTCAATTAATTTTGAAACTTCCATTTGTTGAAATAGTGATAATCGTGAGTGAAAATTGCATTGTTAAATTTGGTGGAATCATCCACCCATTTACTAATTGACTACATTGCAATTAGTTGAAATTTAATTCACTAATTGTATCCTTAACTCATACCATTCCTTGTGGGATTTTACTCCGACTCTTAGTTGGGTATTTTTATTGATAACGACCGTTGTCCCTTTTAATTGGTTTTGAAGAGGACATTTGAGTGTTATCAAAAATGGCATCATTGCCGGGGAATGTTAGCTAGGAATTCAATTTGAGAAGTAACTTGCATACTAATTTATTTTTTAGTTGAATAACCTTACACTTGGCTTTCTTGTTGTGCATTCTAGTAGGTGAATCAATGAAAATACATAGTGGCGACTACTCTAGTTGCCATGGGAGTGACAATGATGTTAGAAGAGAAGATGAAGTGGTGTCTCATACCACCAATGAAGTAGGGGTGGTTCTTTTACCATCGATACACAATGTTACCACGTTTGTCATAACCAAGCCTATATATGTTGCAGCTCATCAAAGTGGGAGGATTATTTGGGGTCTCGAACACGAATATAATAATGAAAATCTTCACAAATTCATAATTGTGTGGCAACTAAGTGGTTGATTGAGTTTCTAAGGAAGTCTATGACCTCATGGGGAGAATTGATTGAAACTTTCCTTGAGAGATTCTTCCCTCCGTCTAAAGTAATAAAACTAAGGAAGGACATTCAGATTTTTGAAATAAAGAATGGAGAGCCTGCTCATAAAGCATGGTTTCATTTTAAGCGGGTGTTGTTACAATGTCCCAAGTATGGTTTCCCAGATGAGTTGTTGTTGCAATTTTTCTACCGAAGATTTGATGTTGTAAATAATGGATTGGTTGACCATCTTGTTCGAGGCGGTATAGTGAAGCAACCATTTGTTGAAGCATCAAGGTCCCTTGATGAAATGACTAAAATCAACCAAGCGGGTTATACAAGTGAAGATTATGTTTCACTTCCACACTTGGAGGCACTTAAACAAAAAGAGAAAAACAAAGAGCGTGACAAAAACATTGTTAAATTGACCGCTCAAGTTGAAATGTTATCCGACCGTGTTATTGGAGGAGTGGTAAATTCAGTGAATGCAATGTCTCAGATAGTGTATGATGATGGGGTGTACATGAGAGGAAGAAAATCATAAGGTTTTTGGCCAAGTTATCCAAGGCTTGCCGAAAATCAAGGTTGGACAAAAAAATAATGATAACATGTGGTACAAAAAGGAATGGAAAGATTCTATATATATGCAGCCATTCGATCCACATGATCCGATGAAGGCATCAATCGATGATTTGTTGACTAAAATTCTAAACAAGGTGGAGGGCTCAGATATGATCTTGAAAGGGATGAAAAGTGACATTTCAACTTTGTCCACCACCATAGTTTCACACTCATCATCCATCAAGTCTCTTGAAGGAAAGCTGGGGTATTTGACCGCTCTTGTGTATGGTAATCCCTACAAGAATTCAATGTCTCAAGCAAATGAGAATCAAAGGAATCCTACTCTAGTTTCAGCCATAGTTACTACAAGTGGAAAGACTTTGCAAGAAATAACAAAGACAGATAATCCATATGCTCAAGGGGTGATTGTCGATGATGAATCACCTAAGGGAATGGGTAAGACATGAACAAAAGAATTTGAAGGGGACTCGAATGAAAATTCTAAAAAAGGAAATGGTGAAAGTTGTCTACATTGCCTCAAATTAAGATATAGCCTCATTTTTCTCAAAGATTGAGGAAGAAAAAAAACGAATCAAAATTCCAAAATTTTGTGGAAATAGTGAAAAATTTGAAAGTGAATATCCATTGGTATATTCCTCGACCAAAATGTTGGGTTATACCAAATATATGAAAAAATTGGTGACAAAGAAGAAGGTTATAGATTTTGAAACCATTTTAATGTCGCAAACATGTGGTGTGGTAATGACAAAGAATGCAGTCCTCTAGAAAGATGACCCGGGAGCTTTCACTATTCCATGCACCATTGGCGTGGTCTATAATGTGTTAGTAAAGGTTGAAAAATTGGTGTTTCCCACTTGTTTTGTAGTGCTTTATTGTGAGATTGATATGCCAGTTATTCTTGGTAGACCATTCATGGCCTTAGAAAAAGCGTTGGTTGATGTTGAAGGTGGTGAATTGAAGTTCTGCATTAATGATGAAGTGGTCAGCTTCAATATTCATAAATCCATGAAGTATCCAAGTGATATGCACGTTGTATCTCACTTGGATTAAATTGATAAAGTCGTGGAAAGTATTGGAGAAGCAGTGTATCATGGGGATTCATTAGCTCAAGTATTACTTAATTATGATCAAGCCAAAATTAATGACTATGGTGAAGTTGTGGCTGCCCTTGTGGGTGTATGCTCACATACTTTGTTTCAAACAAAGCTTGATCTTGATTTTTCTAGTTGTGAAGTGCCCCCGCCCAAACCATCTATTATTGAGCCACCAAAATTAGAATTGAAGGATCTCCCACCTCATCAAATATGCGTTTTTGGGGACCAACACCACGCTTCTGATGATGATTTCAAATGATCTTAAACAATGACAAGTAGAGTTGTTAATCATGGTATTGAAGAGGCACATTAAATCTTAGGGGTGGTCAATTGCCAACATCATGGGAATTTCGTCGGGTGTATGCACACACAAAATTAATTTGGCAGAAGATTGCAAACCAAGCATTGAGCACCAAAGGTCGCTAAATCCTCGAATGCAAGAAGTGGTGAAAAAGGATATTATAAAATGGTTAGATGTGGGAGTCATCTTTCCAATTGTGGACAGCCAATGGGTAAGTCGAATGCAATGTGTTCCTAAGAAGGGTCTATCACGGTAGTTCCAAATGAAAAGGCCGAGCAAATTGCCAATAGACCCATTACCAGGGGCATGTGTGTGAGGACTATCGGAAGCTTAATTCATGGACCGAAATAGATCATTCCCCTATGTAATTTATCTATCAAATTCTTGATAGGCTTTCCAGCAAGGGGTGGTATTGTTTTCTTGATGGATATTTTGGGTATAACCAAATCTCCATTGCACCGGAGGGTCAAGAGAAAACAACTTTTACATGCCCTTATGGCACATTCGCCTTCAAGCGAATGCCCTTTGGGTTATGTAATGTGTCGGTTACCTTTCAACGATGTATGTTATCAATCGTTGTGAATATGGTGGAGGACTCCACAAAAGTTTTCATGGATGACTTTTCGGTCATTGGAGATTCTGTTGAAGAAAGCTTGAAACATTTAGAGATGGTGCTTAAAAGGTGTGTAGATTCAAATCTGGTTCTTAATTAGGAAAAGTGCCACTTTATGGTGAAAGAAGGAATTGTGCTTGGGAACAAAATTTTCGGGGATGGAATTCAAGTTGATCAAGCTAAAATCCAAGAATTGAGAAATTACCACCCTCAATTTTGGTAAAAGGAGTACGAATCTTACTTGGTCATGTCGAGTTCTATAGGCAATTCATCAATGACTTCTCCTTGATTGCTATTCGATTGTGCAAGCTTCTTGAGAAAGAAAGCACATTTGTTTTTTATAATGTATGTTTGGATGCTTTCAAGAGGTTCAAGGACAAATCCATCTCAACCCCTATAATCATAGCACCCGATTGGAATATCCCTTTTGAATTGATGTGTGATGCTAGTGGTTTGGCATTAGGTGCTGCTATTGGGCAACGTAAAAACAAGTTTTTTCATCCCATTTATTATGCTAGAGAAACCTTGAATTGTGCTTAAAAGAATTATACCCTGACAAAGCAAGAGTTGTTAGTTGTGGTATGTGGGTTTGAAAATTTTAGTGCCTATTTATTGGGTACTAAAGTGATTGTGCACATTGATCATACAACTCTCCACATAAAATGAAGTTTGAAATTTCTTGGACATTTAGAGAATGTGCTGATAATATAATTTGGGGTTGTATACCCGAAGTAGAGGTGCAAGAAATACTTGAAGCTTGTCATACTTCTCATGCACGTGGTCATCATGGAGGTATCTGTATAGCCTCTAAGGTTTTGCAATGTGGTTATTATTGGCCCACTTTGTTTAGGGACACTCATGCTTTTTGCAAATGTTGTGTCCAATGTCAAATGCAAGGGAGCATTTCCCAGAGACATGAATTACAACTGTCACATATCCTTTAAATTGAGTTATTTGATGTTTGGGGATTTATTTTATGGGTCCCTTTCCCAGTTAATTTGGAAATAAATACATTCTTATGTAGTTGATTATGTCTCCAAATGGGTGGAAGCCATGGCATTACCAGATAATGAAGCAAGAAGTATCATAAGATTTCTTAAGAAGAATATTTTCTCCAGGTTTGGTACCCCAAGGGCCATTATAAGTAATAGAGGTTCACACTTTTGCAACCGTCAATTTTCAACACTTCTATCTAAGTATTGATTCAAGTACAAAGTAGCCACTCCGTACCATCCATAATCTAGTGGAGAAGTCGAAGTGTCAAATCGAGAGATAAAGAACATCTTAGCCAAAACGGTAAATGTCCACCGTACTGATATGTCTTGCAAGCTTGATGACTCACTTAGGTCTTATCGTACGACATTCAAGTCCCCTACTGCTATGTCTCCCTACTAGTTGGTATTTGGTAAGGCATGTCATCTATCGGTTGAGTTAGAGCACAAAGCTTTATGGGCATTGAAAGAGATAAATTACAATTGGGATGTGGCTTCTAAGAATTGTGTGCGCCAAATCCTTGAATTAGATGAAGTTTGGCTATAAGCATATGAAAGCTCCGCTCTCTTTAAAGAGAAGGTCAAGCGATGGCATAATGTAAAGATTTTATCTCGCAAATTTAGGGTGGGGGATCCCATCCTCCTATTCAATTCAAGGTTGAAACTCTTTTTGTACAGGCTCAAGTGCAAGTGGACTAGCCCACACACAATAACAAAAGTGTATGGAAATAGAGCAATTGAAATTGAAGATACAAAGGGGTGAGATTCAAAGTCCATGGTCAAAGGTTGAAGGTATACTTTGCGGAAGATCATGGCGTGCAAGTTGTGGAGGTGGTGTACTTGGATGATGTTTGAAGGAATATCCACATTGTGCCGCACAACTTTGAAGTGATTTTTTTCCACCCTGAGACTATAACACCACTCTCACCCGCCACATCATAACCATGTGTAACGACCTTAAAATCTAGTAGGTTGAACTAGAGCTTGACGAGTGTCGTTTTGAGTTAGTTTTGGGTTATGAGTTGTTTGATGCTGTCTCGAGCTTTGGTTGAGGGGTTGAGGGGTTTAGGGGTCAAACTTCAAGGTACGACTCCCCAAGGACCACCCTAAGGGTACTTGAGGAGGACCCTTAGTCTAACCCCAAGACCCCAAAGAACCTTGAAAGTTGCCAAAAATTTGATGACCTACAGATGGGGTTCACGACCTGGACCATCCACGCCCCGTGGATGACCTCCGTAGGTCAACACCTCCAAAACCATGCCCCAGCCCCAGCCCACGGACCAACAGTATGGTTCGTGAGAGGACTCACGGTCCGTGGGTCTAGGGCGTGATCCACCACTATTTTTGTGGTTTAGACACGGCTTGGGCAAGGGTCATTTGGTAAATTGTTAGTTAATTATTTTAAGTGGAGGGACGGTTATTTTAAGTTAATTAAGGTATTTTAAGAGTATTAAAAGTATTAAACTCTATTTTAGACTTCATTATTTTCAAAACCCCAAATCAAACCTCCCCTCCCCTCCAAAAGTTCTCTCTCTAGAAACCTCCATTGATCTTCACAAGCTTCCAAGGTCAAATCTTCAAGTTTTTCAAGGGATTTTCGTGGGATTCTTCTTAAAAAGGTATGGTGATCTTCATCCTTGACTTAGTTTCTTTCAAGGATCCAATCTCAAAAGTGATTTCAAGTCTCCAATGTTTTCTCTAAAACCCTAGTTTTTAGTCTATGCATTGATTCGATTCCAAATGATTTCTAAAGGCTTTATTGCATTGAATTATGAATGAATTGTGGATTTAAAGATGAATTAAGATGATCTCTTCCTAGAACCTGTGTTTTCCCCCAATTTCCTAAATTATGATTTGTGATTGGGAGTTGATTGATTATGCAAGTATGTTGAATTGTTGATGCTTATATTGAATTAAGTGATTGAATCATGTCAATTTCACTATCTATTGTAGTATCTTGGATTTATGGATTGATGTTGATTCTTAGCCTTGAAGGGCAAGTTATGATCAAATTGCATATTAAAGTAGAATTGTGCTTGATCTATTATCCACTTGAAAGGTGGAGGTGTTTAATTACTATGTATGATTGTAATATGAAGTATGTATGTGTGATATAAATGAATGAATTATGATCATGTTTAGAAGCTAAATGTGTTAGGATTAAATGTTATCTCTCCATAAACACTTGTGAATGATGGTGATTCTGTTAAAGGCTATTCTCACATACACACACACTTGAATGGAGAATGAATGAAGTTCAATGATAATGTTAATGATGATGAAGTACTATTTGAAAGGCTATTATCAATTGTACTCTAATGAATGAAAAGACATGTTGTGAAATATGGGATTCATAGGTGAAAGGCTATTCTAATCTTTGAATCTATGAGCTTTCCAATGAATGAATGTTGGGTTTGAGATGGATGCCCATACGTTAGTGGAAGCGGGGTATCTAGTAGCAATCTCTTATCCCATAATAATGAACGAATGTAATGAATGTCAAATACTCCGTAGGGAATAATGCTAAGCATCGAGTGGATATGGATTGAGATGGGTACTCATACATGAGTTGAGGCGAGGTACTTAGTAGAAATCTCTTGAGATGGATACTCATACGTTAGTTGAGGTGGGGTATCTAGTAGCAATCTCCCTATCCCATAAACTATGTGCCCACATAGGTCTAGCTAGTGGATCCACTTAAGGCTAAACAAACGATAGTCCTACCTTAGGCAAGTAGGAATCTCTTTATCGGGTGAGGGTGACACCGGGATTCCATGTCAAGCTCATATGGTCTATGTCGGTTAAGGCTTACCCCCACAAAGAATGTTAATGAATTATGGCTTCTTAAAGATGTACTACTTAGTGTGGGTGGTGGAATGGGACGCTATCTATGCATTGCACAAGTAGGCATTTGAGGGAGGTCATGGTGTGTTCCTTTATAATGTTAATGAATGAATGGACTCTTATGATGACATTTATGAGAATGTTGATCTAATGTCTAATGAATGAAGGTGCTCTTAATGTAATGAAGCTAATGAAGAATGTTGACTCTTATATGCTTAAAAGTGAAGATGCATGCTATACTTGGATTGTATTATGAGTTACTTCCTTGTCATGACTTATTGTCTATGAATGTGCCTTATCTAAGGTGACTTCAAAGGAGTACTTAGTGTGAGTAGTAGTATGGGATGCTACTTGCACATTGCACAAGTATGACTTAGAGTTGTCTTAGATGGTGGTCTTAATGTGATGATGTGATTCATGTGATGTTTATGTCTTATATGCCTTTATTATGTAAAGGTGGAAAGGATGAATGGTAAGTTCACTCTTGGTGACCTTAATGTGGTACCTTGGTGTGGGTGGTGGTATGGGACGCTATCCATACATTGCACAAGGTATAGCTTGAGGGTTACTTGAGGTGAAGGTTTAAAGTAAAGGTAATAAGTTATATGGTTGATTATGTTCTAATGTGGATAAATGACTTGCATGTTGGTTGTGACTTATATTATGCCTCTTTTATCAATGTTCATGAAGTTTTACCAAAATGGCATATATCATGACTTCCAAACATAAATGTCCTTTTTAAGAATGTTTTTGCATGGCTATCATTCTTAGTACTTTATGTGCTAACCCATTCTTCTTCATGTTTTTACTACAAGTGTAGGTTCCGGCAAGTGATTTACATTGCTCTAGTGAAGCTTGGGATTAGAGTTCTCCAAGACATTTTGGATATGTCCTCATAGATCGATGACAAGTGTTTTAGAAGTTTCTTTCCTTTTCATGTAATAGACTACTTTAGATTTCTATTGTAAAGGGTCGTGCCCCAATTTTTGTTCAAGATTGTGTCTAAGATGGCCATGTGAGATATAGACTTCCTCTTGTGTTTAAATGTTTTTGAATGATTAGATTGTATGGTTTTATAAAGAAAAGTTCTAAATTTCGTACTATTTTTATTACCTATGCAATGAATGAGCTATAAGGCTTGTATAAGACCCCTTTGGGGTCGAGTACGTCGTGTCGCTTTCGGGGTGTAGACTCGGGTTGTGACACCATGTAGTGTAACACCTCAAATTCAAGAAAGGCTAGAAATAGGTCAAGTGGGAAACTCACAAGCCCGAATAGTGGACCATGGAACCCTCCACGAAGCCCTAGATGAGTCGTGAAGGGGACCACGATCCGTTAACGGGCTCATGGTAGGTTTCCAGAACCTTCCCCATGCAGGCTTCACTTTGACAGACCCTTAGACGAGTTGTTAAGGTGATCGTGAAGGGGGTCAGGTCAGTAGGGGTTCTCCTCTAGCTATTGGTCAAGGGCCATGGGCGTCACAACGACCCGTGAAGTCGTCCGTGAAGGGTTTTCATTAGACTTAGAGTTTAGGGTCAACTTCAAACAATCATATGTTTTAGCACAAAATGAATTAGGTGATCCATGACCTATCAAATCAAATATCACTAAGTACTCTTTCCAACGCCACCAAGTTTGCCTAATTCCAAGCTCAGAGTAAAAATTTATGCCCAAAATAGTGAAGCTCTAACGGGCAAAAATTCTTCACTACCTATTTGACGGGCCATTGTAGTGCATGATGACACGTTTTGGGCTTCCACTGACCCAATTCGGCAGTTTTTAGTCAGGGATTGTAGGGTCTTTTCCTAATTATTTTAACTCAATACTATGTCATTTTTCCTTCTACCCAAAGCCCTATGTAATGACTTCAAACCCCCAAATCACCCAAACTCAATTCATTCTCTTAAATTCTCCAAAGAAGATCAAGCTCTTCCTCTCAAATATTTCTCTCTCTAGAAGTTGAAGAAGAAAGTTAGGGTTTCAAGATCAAGCCTTATAATCCTTCATTGCTTCCAAGCTTTTGGCATCAAGGTATGATAGTTTTCATCCATGGAGCCCTTTCCTCCAAGGAGTTCTCAAATTCTCCAATTTACAAAGTTAAAATCTTCAATTGAGTTAGGGTTTTTCTTTCATGTCATGGATTCCTTTCAATGTTTATTTATGAACTTTTATGCATGAATTGATAAAATCTCATGATTTTAAGATGAATCCCCATGAACCCATGCATAACCCATGTTTTCTATGCTATGGTGATATAATGTGGGTCTTGAACTATGAAAGATAAATTTATGAAGCATACCTTCTCTTTATGAAATTGATGTAAATGAATTTGAAGATGCTTTGACTTTGAAAGTATGATGAAGTTTATGAATTATTGAAAAGAATGCATGTTTATGAAAGTATGTTTATGACTCAAATAAGCTTATAGAGGAAGATATATATATTTTCTATAAAGCTTGGCCACATGACATGAATGACATCTAGATTTGCCCTCAATGCTTTTCGGGCTATTTTCCTATACTAGGTCTAGATTAGTATGGTATCCAGAGATGTCATCAATGATTATAGGCCATGATTTCAAAACTATTTCCATTAGTATTGGGGCATTTCTAGCATGAAGTGAATGACTATGGGCCTTAAAAGCTATTATGAAAAGATCATGGACGGTGAAAGTTTTATCTCACGCATGGTCTAAGGAACTATCCTATGATGTCTTTAGCTTGGATTGGTTGCTTAATTGTCCCTTTCCATGAATCATGAGATAAGTTAAGATTAATAACTATTATGTGGGATTTAGGCTTATGTCACGACCCAAGCCTAGGGCCTAGACGTGACCGGCGAATGGGGAACCCGAAGGAACCCCAAACAAGCCTCATAGCGTATCTTACACATCATTGGTCGCGGAAGCAATTAAAATGACCATAAGCGATAAGCAT